>PVHP010053204.1:0-10841 GCA_004024765.1 Zapus hudsonius
TACTGAGAAGTGGGGTTATTACTGCTAGAAGCCTGATTATGTGACTTTTTGGAACTGATTTGCCTAAGTAACTCCTTGCAGTGTTGAAGGCAGAGTTTGAGGGACCATTCTGTTCAGAATTGAAAGACCTAAATGCAGAAAGAACTGTGGACTGTGTGAGGTTTGGCTTATGAGAGGGAAAGAGCTTTGTCTAGACTTGGCTGGAGGTAGCCACCTTGTGCAAGAGTTTATCTGTGCTCTTCCTGTGTCCTGAGAACTTGTGTAGGGTTGGTGTGAGCTGATGGATATGGCACAGAAAGAAATGAAATTTTCAGGTTGGAATCTACTGATCAGATGCTATTATTTGAGAGATTACTATCATTAAGATTGGGCCAGCAGTTTTGCAGTGGGAAAGCAGAAAGAATATGGACTCTAGAAAAAAAAAAGAGAGAGTGGCCCTGAAAGGCATTGGTGTCAGGAGTAGACTCACTGGGTTTGATTTCAGTGATGAATTCCTATGTGGAGTTCAGGTCACTAGGTCCTTCTACATTAGGTGGGTCTCATTAGCATTTAGGAGCTGGTCATGGACATGATGACATAGGACACATCGTACAGAGAGGAAGAGAAGATGAACCAAAACCACTGGTCTGAACATACAACATTGGGGGAGCAATGCTGGAATGGGTAAACCAAGAACCTCAGATAAGAGAAAAAATGTTCACACACGTGTGCGGGAGCGAAGGAGCTGGAGATGTAAAGTGAGAGCGTGAGATGTCACGCCCAACTTGGTAAAGACTTCAGACCATTTATTAACTATAGCCATCTGTCATTGTGGTGAGAGTGGAAGCCAACACACTGAGGTCGAGCAGGTCACCTAAAGGGAAAAATGAAAAGATGAGTGACGTCAATTCATTCAAAAAGTTTAATTGATGGGATGTCAATCAGAAGGCTTGGGAGAGTTTAGACTCCCATGCTTGCAAAGAGCCAGTGGTATTGCATGACCACAATTATCTGAGCCATGGCTTGGCCGTGGGCCTTCTGCCTTCACCTGGGTAAGGGACATCATCAGGAGCAGGTGTGTAAGATGGATAGAGCCAGCAAGTAGATGTGGATGTTTTAAGAACTGTCTAGTGAGGCTGATTAAAGTAGATGGACAAGCCATGTGTACATTTTGCCTTCTCCTGGGTCAGCATTGTTTCAAAGCTGAGGTGTTCAGCTAATGACCTTGGTTCTCTGCTAAGGTATTTCTTACAAAGTGACCTGTGAAAAGCAGAGACCACTAAGGAAAAGGCAGGAATTGCTAAAACCTGCCATCTCTTCAAGGCTATTTTATATCCTCAGGCTTACTTCCCTTTAACCCTGGACAACTTACCTACTCTTCTTTCTCTGTACATTCTGTTTTGAGGCAGATTTACAGTGTTCTTCCCCAATAGACGTTCAATAACACATTTTCTCTGGTTCAGTCCAGCCTTTTCTGACCCACATTCATGATAAACATCTGAAAACAATTTACTTACCAGGTGTGGCCATGTGTTCACACAGTTCCAACTCAAGAGACGAGACAGGAGAATCACTTGAGCACAGGTTTCAGCCAGCCTGGTGAGAACCCATGGCAAAAAGCCCTAATAAACCAGCTATATGAGACTGATATTATTTTTAATTGTAAGTTTGAAAATATTAGAAATTTCTAGAACCATATGCTAAATCCATGTCTAGAATATCCTTACAAGAAAGCTGAGATGTAACAGAAATGACTAGATGGACTGAAAGCCCTTGTTATGTGGGTGAAGACACGCTCTTTTCTGGGACTTACAGCTGAACATGGTCTCTGACATCTGTGATGCCCAGCTCAGCTCTCACGTGGTGGCCCTTGTGGCTGGCAAGAGGCATGCTGGGAAAGGGAGAGTGTCTGGGTCCTTACTACAAGCCTGGGAAGTTTCCTGAGCCCTTTGCCTATGTTGGAATTTGCTCTCTTGTTTTCTGTACACTTTCTTATTTCAGGAATCCACTCTCTGTGTCACCATTTGTTTTGGAGACTTACCTTTCCCGCCTGTCTGGAATTGACTAAGGAGGGGTTAACGGATGCTTCAGTTGCCTGGTTTCTATCTTGTAAGAAACTCAGAATGGACGACTCTGGGTGGCCATGAGGTGATATCTGACTGAGAAAAACAGAGATACCTGTATACACATGTTCATTGCAGCCCAAGGCCCAAGACATGGAGGTCAACAGAGTGTTCACAATCAAATAAATGGGTAAAGAAAATGTAATACACACACATCCACAAAGGAAAACCATTCAGCCTCAAAAGGGGGAGATCCTCCTATTTGAACAATGAAGGTGATCATGAAGATCATTATTCTAAGGGATATAAGCCAAGCTCAGCAATAAATACTATGTGATCTACTTATGTACAGAATCTAAGGGTTGAACTCATAGAGGGAGACAATGGAAGCATGCTGACCTAGAGGCTAGGGACATATGGACACAGAGAGGGAAATGTTGAACAAAGGGTAAAAAACACAAATAGACATGAAGAATAAGCTCAGAGATACTATTATTTAGTGAGATAACCACAGTCAATAATTCTGTAAGGCCTGGGACTGCAGCTCAGTGGTAGAGCCCTTAACTCAGCACATGCAAGACCCTGTATGCTATTCCAGCACTGTAAAAAAAAAGACAGATACCTGAGGGGTGGTATGTATTATTTAGCTTCATTTAACCATTCCACATTGTAAAAATACATCACACCATCACATTGTACCCTTAAACATAGACAATTACCATTAGCCAAATAAAAATATAATTTAACAAAGACAGAAAAAAATATATCAATATCTAATGCTCCAAGAGTGAACACTTAGAAAATTGTTCATGTGTTTTTCTCCCTCCTTTGGCTTAGGTTCTTAGGTAAGGAGAATAAAAGTCCTCTGGTTCTGCAGCTACACAGAGCAACAAGCCCCCTTCACCCACCCACCCCCACCAGAATGACAGGTTCCCACTGTAGATACTCCTCACCAGGTATCAACCGCAGAGGCAGTGCCATCACCCAAAACCACAGAAGAGATCCTGATGCTCTCCCTCCCACAAGCCCATTTGCCTTGAGCCCCAGCCACTTCCAATTGCAAGCAGCTCCGATTGCATTACTTGATGCACATTTGACTTCACCTACAATTCCATTTAGGAGAGGGAGAGTAGGTCTTCTGCTCAATCTTGAATCATAGCATGGTTCAAGGGGCCAGGAGTCATTGGAACTCTCAGGATAGTCCAGTCGGCCAAACTAAGAAGAGCTGGACTAGAAGGACAGCTCAGATTTAGTGCATGTGCTTAGCTTTGCATGTCCAAGGTCCTGGATTAGATCTCTACCACCAGTAGGTGGGAGGGATGAAGAAAGGGGAGGAAGACAGTATAAGATGAAATGAGCTTCAGAAAAAAAAAACTGTTTAGGAAAGATTAAAGTCTAAAGGTGTACCTCAGTGATAGAGAACTCTCCAAGTGCATGTGAGGCCCTGGCTTCCAACCCCAGGATTCTGAAAAGGAAAAAAAAGACACAATCTTGGGTTGGAGAGATTGCTTAGCAGTTAAGGTGCTTGCCTACAAAACCTAAAGACCTGAGTTCAAATCCCTAATACCCATGTAAAGCCAGATGAACAAAGTGGTTCATTTGCTGTGGTTGAAGGCCCTGAAACACCTATTCTCTCTCTCTCACTCTCTCTCTCTGCAAGTAAATAAGTAAAAATAATTTTTAAAAGACACAATCTTCCTAGACTACCTGGACTGGCACATAGCATATATCCCTAAGAGGGCAGGGCAATGCCAATGTCAGGAGGTTGTGGCAGGTATAATAAAGGCTGTGTGTGAGCATCCCATCAGAAGAAGCAGATACAATACAACAACCAGAGAGCATGCACCCAGAAACAGAATAGAAACACCAGAGAGCTGGAGCTAGTCACAAAGTAGTAAAGCCAAAAGAGAAATGTAACTTCTGAGAAGATTTTAATTAGGAGGGCTTCATCAGACTATATGACAAAATAAAAGATAGCAAAGGAGCAGGAGAGGCGCTGGAGATGAGAGGGAAAAGGCCGTGAGTCATGAGCATTTTAAAAATGTAAGAACAAACATTTTTCCCTGGAGATACACTGAAAAGTCAGCAGTATTGGAAATTGATCTAAAGACCTGGTGCTGAGTCTAAGATGTCAGATTGTAAGCATCCCCCATAACATCTGGCATTTAAAAAAATATATATTATTCAGAATTAGATACAATGTATGAGCAAATATTGTGTTGGTATCCCATATCCCATTTCCCTCCTCCCTGTCCCCAACACACTGAGTATCTTCCTCAGTGGGGATGCTGAATCAACCTGTGGGTATTTTTGATTAAGATTAAGCTTCCTACATAAGTCTTAAATTTCTTGACATCTACCAACTACCAAAACTTAGCCCAGAGCAGATAAAGATGCTAAACAATCCGATCACAATCACAGAGATTGAATCTGTAATCAAGAACCTTCCCAAATGGAAAAGCCCAGGTTCAGATGGTTTCTCAGCCAAATTCTACCAAACCTTCATCATAGAAATTAAACCTTTCTTTTTGAAGCTTGTCAGGGGCATAGAAAAAGAGGGTAGGCTCCCAAACTCCTTCTATGAAGCTAGCATTGCCCTAGTTCCCAAACCAGGCAAGAATACAAGAAAAGAAAACTACAGACCCATATCCCTGATGAACTTGGATGCAAAAATCCTAAATAAAGTCCTAGCAAACCAAATACAAAGTCACATCAAGTCTAGTATTCACCCTGACCAAGTCGGCTTCATCCCAGGAAGGTAGGGATGGTTCAACATACGCAATTCAATAAATATAATTCACCACATTAATAAGCTCAATCACAAAAACCACATGGTCATCTCAATAGATGCTGAGAAGGCCTTTGAGAACATTCAACACCACTTCATGTTCAAAACCCTGGAAAGAATAGGCATAGACGGCCTATACCTCAATATGAAAAAGTCAATATACAGATCTCCTAAAGCACAAATCATTCTCAATGGGGAATGACTCAAGGAGTTCCCGTTTAATTCAGGAACAAGACAGGGGTGTCCACTCTCACCACTGCTCTTTAACATAGTGCTTGAAGTTCTAGCCCAAGCAATAAGACAGGAGAAGGGCATGAAAGGGATACAAATCAGAAAGGAAGAAATTAAACTATCCCTCTTTGCAGATGACATGATCCTATATATATATATAAGACCCAAAGAATAGTATCAATAAACTCCTGAATGTGATCAATGCCTTCAGCAGAGTGGCAGGATACAAAAATAACACACAAAAATCAGTAGCCTTCCTATATACAGAAGAAAAACATTTGGAAAAAAACATTAGAAAAACTGTCCCATTTTCTATAACCTCAAAGAAAATCAAATACCTCTTAATATCACTAACCAAGGTAGTGAAAGACTTATATAAGGAAAATATTGAAACACTCAAGAAGGAAATAGAGGAGGATGTAATAAGATTGAAAGGCATTCCATGCTCATGGATAGGGAGAATCAATATATTAAAAATGGCAATCCTGCCAAAAGCAATCTACAGATTCAATGCAATGCCAATAAAAATCTCAACCTCCTTCACAGATATTAAAAAATAATCTCAAAATTTATTTGGAAGGGAAAAAGACCTCACATAGCTAAAACTATTCTGAGCAAAAAAAAAAATCTTAGGCAAGAGGTATCACCATACCTGATTTTAAAACATACTACAAAGCCATAGTAACTAAAGCAGCATGGTACTGGCAGTAAAGCAGACAGACCGACCAGTGGAATAGGATTGAAGACCCAGCCTTTAATGCAAGTAACTTCAGATACTTGGTCTTTGACAAGGATGCCAGCAATGTATGTTGGGCTAAAGATAGCATCTTCAACAAATGGTTCTGGACAAATTGGATAAACACATGTAAAAAAATGAAAATAGATCCACTCCTTTCACCATGCACTAAAATCAACTCCAAGTGTATCAGAGACCTCAATATTAACCATGTAACCCTAAACACCCTGGAAGATAAAATAGGAGGAACCCTACATGAGATAGGGGTAGGGAATAAGTTCCTGAGCAAATCTCTGGTAGCCCAGGAAGTGCAACACTCACTTAACCAATGGGACCTGATCAGGCTCAAAAGCTTCTGTACAGACAAAAGCACCATATCAGAGCCAATAGACCCCCTTCAAACTGGGAGATGAGTTTTGCCAGCTACAATTCAGACAGATGCCTAATTTCCAGAACCTACAGAGAACTCAAAAAAATTAATAACAAAAACTCAAACTGCCCCCTCACAAAATGGAGCACTGATCTCAACAGAGAATTCACAGAGGAAGAAACACATATGCCCTTTACTCACATGAGAAAGTGCTCAGCATCCTTAAGCATCAGGGAAATGCAAATCAAAACCACAATGAGATTCCACCTTACTCCAGTCAGAATGGCAATCATAAAGAAAACCAACAACAATAATTGCTGGTGAGGATGTGGGAAAAAGGAACCCTCATTCACTGCTGGTGGGATTGCAAGCTTGTTCAACCACTTTGGAAAGCACTGTGGAGACTCCTCAACAGAATGGATATAGAGCTACCAATGGACCCAGCTATCCCTCTGCTAGGCATCTACCCGCAAGATGTCACATCTCAGGATAGAGACATTTGTGCAATTATGTTTATAGCAGCTCAATTCATAACCAAGAATTGGAATCAACCAAAATGCCCTTCCATGGAGGAATGGATAACAAAGCTATGGTATATTTACATGATGGAATTCTATTCAGCTGAAAGGAAAAATGACATATCAAAATTTAGAGAAAAATGGTCTGACTTGGAGCAGATCCTACTAAGCGTCTCTCAAAAGAACAGAGAGCCAAACATCGCATATTCTCCTTCATATGCAGTTCTTAACCAGGCTAACAGTAAACTCTACACAGAACAGTAGAAAGAAGTGAGGGGTTTATTAATGAGGGATAAGGGATGGGGAGGAAGGGAATGACTTAAGCATGAAGCTAAACCAAAATAGGTTCAAAAACATAAAATCCTCACAAGCATACTGTAACCTATTGAGCAAGTAGTGAGTGTCATCTGGCAAGAGGGGTCATGAATAGAAGGGGAGAGAGTCTAAGCCTGTGAAAAATTGATCAGTCTGGCAACTCCTAGTCCCAGTCACTGGCTCCTTCCCTCACTGAGCTGTTGACCAAAGTGACCCATGAGGTTCCAAAAACAAGACAGGATTCTGTCAAAGCTCTTGAATGCCCACCCCAGGCCTGAGGCAGGATTCTGTTGCTGAAGAAACCACAGAAAGCCATCTACCAACACAGAGAGACCCTGTGAGGTCCAGAATGGTATCCAGCCCCCAGATGGTAGTTAGTAGAGTGCTGGAAGGCACTGCATAAGCTGCCAGGGGACGCTGGTCAATGACAGCTGGAGTAAACAGAGACCACTGGCATGAAATACAGTCTGCTGCCATGAGTAGGCCAACCATACTTCCTACTGGGAGAGAACAGTGATTGATCCAAGAAAGGAACACTTGTGCAATGGAGGAACCAAACCCTGGGGGAGGCAATCAGCTTTTAAATTTGGCCAAAAATTCCACTTAGGGAGCCTTAACTGGACTGGGGACTTAGGACAATATGTACTGGGAGCCTGACTCTTGGGCACCCAAAGAGTGATACACTATGTGAGCAATTGATGGAGAGGCTACTAAAAATAGAATCTAGCTAATTCAGAAATTTGTATCTCAGTTAACCCATACTGATCTCACTCTCCGATGGAGATTCTGTTTGTATCTTTCAGAATGCAGCGAGAGAGCTGTGGCTCATCCAACCCTACCAATCAACTGCAGTCCTATAGCTGACATCCTGACAAGAGATGAGCCACCCCAGACATACTGTGGAGGATCCAGATGGAACCCTGCAGAGAATTATGGGATGAATAAGTGACCCATAGCCACAGCCATTCAGCCAACACAGGATAAGCCAGTGAGACAGACACCAATGATTTTTGACACAACCTTAAACAGTAGTACAGAGACCCCTAAGTTCTCAACAGTAAAGCATCCTTAATACTCACCCACCGTGACTCAGGGAACTGAGCAAAAGAGGGGGCGGAAAGATTGTGAGAGCCTTGGTGGGGGAGAATATCCAGAGACATGCCCCCCCCTCAGTAACAATATACTTGGGCCGTTGGAACTGGGCTCACTCCTAGGCTATCCATGGTCCCCAGCCACTAGGACTGATCCAGACTGCCCATGGAGGAGGATATCCAGCTGTTTGGGGATGGGGAAGAGAGACATTGGGAATCGGGGATAACAACTCATTGTTTGCCCATTAAATGTAACTCATGGACAGAAAAAAGAAAAAAGACTCAAAAATGAAAGATACTGAATGAAGTTAGAAAAACATGGTTCGATGAATGAATGAAAAACCCAAATCAACAGAACAGAATATTCAGAACTTTACTTCAAGAAAACATTTCCAAAATGAAAAAGAAACTTTGAATTTGCATGTAGAAACAGCCCATTGGAGACCACTGATCCAAACAACCAATGTAATAAAATTACTGAATGTTGAAAGCGTTTATTAGGGAGAGGAGGTTTGATTATTATCAAGCTTACTAATTATAAGCACCAATGCTGTTTGCCAGATAAATATGGAATAAAATACTTTAGCAATTCAGAGAAAGTGGGTGTGAACCAAGAAGTTTATTACCCAGCAAAATGGATCGTGAAGGGTAAAAGATGCAGATAAATAATATTATCTCTAGAAAAGAACTCAGGAAATGGTGTTTCTATAGTTCCTTCCTTTAAAAAAATCCATCAGAAAGCAAGCTTTGAATGACCAAAATGGCTAGAAAACATGGAGATGGGGATAAGTGTGAAACATGTAGCAAACTTCAACTTGTAGAACCACGAAGGGGGCGCTAAAGGGAGAACCGTACACCATGCCATATGAGCCATCCAGGTAGCTATCCTATTGTTTTCAAGGGATAGGCTTAGAGGTCATCCTTGCTAGGGAGTGATGCCCCTGAAGTCATGTCTTGGGGGTGTACGTTTGTTTTGGAATTCTGATTATTTCTAGTATTTTAACCTAGTCCAGTTGAGGCAGCTTTGTGTCAGAGTTGGGGATACCACTCTGGAGACCACACGAGTGATGACATTATAGCTGTTCAGGTAGGTATTGTGTAGACAGCAAAGTCAATGGGGTGTTCACTGTGTGGCCACCATGGGAGAGGTGGTGTAGGGGTAGCCAGCACTGCAAATGGCATAGATGTGGTCACAGCAAGAAGCACTCCTTTCTGCTGTTACTAGGGAGTAAGTGCCCAGAGGGGCAGGACCTCACCCCCTTCCCCAGCTGTACATACCCAAGGATGGGGCAAGAGTCACTGTATATGTCTCCCTCATTTTGATTGTAGAACCCACCAAGAAACAAGCGGGAGCAAGACGTGACCACAGGCCGGCAATGTCACTCTCAAGCTTCCTTTGGCCAAGTGCCCTGAAGTGAGGAGACAGCTGGACCCATGGCACTAAGCCAGGCTGTTTCAGCACAGGTATGTGGAGCCTTCCCTGCTGGTGATATGCATCTGTTCTTTCTTCCTGAACGAGCATGGGAACTTCACGGATGACTGCTCTCCATCGGGATAACTGGCAAAATCCACGTAGAACTGGTCATGTCACTGGTCTCTGAGGTCAGGCTCCCGGATCTCCCAAGGTTTGGAGGTCGTTCTACAGTGCAACACCCACCCTGACAGTGTAGGGCACCTCAAGGGTTTGAATCAGAGTCACTCTGCTGGACCAAATAAGGTTCATGAGAGAGGCAGCTACTTGCTGAAAGGGTTGCTTGTGTGATTCTAGAGATGGATAGCCCAAGTTTAGACACCAGCTCCTGATTATAGCACCTTGTGGATTGCAGGAGGTGGTATGGAGTGTTAGCTAAAGCAAAAATGGTGTGCACATTTACACTGCTTATCTAGGTGGGCTGCAAGCCTGCGAGAATTAGGAAACTCTCCAATCACTGGCTTTGACAACATGTACAGTGCGTTTCCTGGGAATCATTGTTTCAGCCTTCCACTGTGAACAAAGACTCCCTCCCAAGCCATGGGGCCAGGGAAGCACATGCTGGGATATTTTGTTTTTCTTACTATGCAGATATCCCAAGAATCTTACAAGATTCAAGTCCAACTTCTGGTGAGTTCCAGAATTCCCTCCATGGTCATTTCAAAATGTAGCTATATATCTGTTACTTTAGTTTTTTGTGGAGGAGCAGATGAATTTTGGGTACCTGTATTCAGCCATCTTGAAATACCCCAAGAATGAAAAATATATAATTATATCTCATTAATTTCATAATGGAAAAGAATAACTTTATAGATAAGCATGAAAGCAATCACCTTGACTAAGTTAATAAGTGCCATTAGGACAAATCAGCATTACATACCTCTTAATAACATGAACTGAAGAAAACAATACTATTTCTGCAATCACTGACCAAAATGAATAGTCTTAATTCTAATCATGAAGAAACACAGATACTCAAATTAATAATCACTGCAAAAATATAACTTACGTTTGTGAAGTTGAAAAAGGAACATAGGAAACAGAAAATGCTCCTGAGTGAGGCAATCAAAGATACTTGATGGCCAGAATAGACATCCCAGTTTGTGTCCTAAGACAGAAAAATAACATAACATTAACAGACCGATCAGGGTATGTACTTTGATACCCCCAGCACTGGGGAGGCAGAGGCAGGAGAGTTCCTGGACTCTCTGGCTAGGCAGTCTAGCCTATTGCTGAATCCCAGACAATGGAAGACCCTCTCTCAAAAAAGTAGATGGCA
>PVHP010053205.1:0-10825 GCA_004024765.1 Zapus hudsonius
TCTCTCTCTCTCTCTCTCTCTATCTATCTATCTATCTCTTCTGTATCTCTCTGCTTGAAAATGAATAAATAAAATATTTTTTAAAAAGTAGCTCTTATTTGCAAAACCTGGCAGCCTGGATTTGATTCCCCAGTGCCAGATGCACAAAGTGGCACATATCTGGAGTTTCTTTGCAGTGGCTAGAGGCCCTGGTTTGCACATTGTCACTTCTCTCTCTCTCTCTCTTTCTGCTTGCAAATAAGTAAATATTTAAAAAAAAGATTAAATACTGCCTAAAGAGCCGGGCATGGTGGCGCATGTCTTTAATCCCAGCACTCGGGAAGCAGAGGTAGGAGGATCGACATGAGTTCAAGGCTACCCTGAGACTACATAGTGAATTCCAGGTCAGCCTGGGCTAGAGTGAGACCCTACCTCGAAAAAACAACAACAAAAAAAAAATACTGCCTAAGGCTAACCATGTGTGTGTGTGTGTGTTTTGCTGGGCATTGAACCCAGGATTTGTACATGCTAGGCAAGTAACTCTACCACTGAACTACATTTTCAGCCCCAGAGCCCACTTTTTTTTTTTAAAGGAAGGAAAGACTTTATTTTCAGCTTTGAAAATTTCAGTTTGAGGCCACCCTGAGACTACATGGTGAATTTCAAATCAGCCTTGGCTAGAGCGAGACCCTACCTTGAAAAGACTGAAAGATTGAAATGATGATTGGTTCAAATTAAACACCCTTTGGCTTGACTTTCAAGCCCACTGACGCCTGGCTTTTCTCCCTCAAGCCCTGCTTCATTCTCCTCTCCTTCATGGGTCCAATCTGCCAGGCAATCCCAGACAACATTTTCCCAAATACACCCTGCACTTTCCAGCCGCCCTGTGTCTTCTCCACCTGGGAATGCCCTCTTCTGCCCCATCACTGCCTGGCAAAACACTATTTATTCTTCTAGATTTTTTTTTAAGGTAGGGTTTCGCTTGAGTCCAGGCTGACCTGGAATTCACTATGTAGTCTCAGGGTGGCCCCGAACTCATGGCTAAATTTTTTAAATACAATATATAAAAATATCAGCTATAGCCAGGTGTGGTGGCACATGCCTTTAATCTCAACACTTGGGAAGCAGAGGTAGGAGGATCGCCATTAGTCTGAGGTCAATCTGGGACTACAGAATGAATTTCAGGTCAGCCTGGGCTAGAGTGAGGCCCTACTTCAAAAAATATCAGATATATACATATATGCACAAATTTGGAGAGAATACTTGCAAAGAGTAGGCATAAAAAGCATCCAAATCTGGGTTTCTAATTCCATTCTCCAGTGTGAAATAGCTTCTTAGAAAGCATGGCTGATTCCGGAAATGAGGCAGGAAATATACAAGAGGAACCCGGAGCATCTGACAGAGCAAAAAGTAGGGAAGCGAGTTGGGCATGCACCACAGTGGTGAAGTGTTTGCCCAGCATTCCTGGGGACCATGGGTGTCATCCTGGATACCAGCAGAAAAGAAAAAAAAAAAGAGGAAGTACTAAAAACAAAAGGTAATAATTATTGGAATATGGCAAGGGAAAACAGTAACCAGCTGAAACAATTCCAAATGGGTAAGGCTGTAAGAGCTTAAGCAGCAAATAGAGTAGGTTGGGTTGGATTATAATGCAAAGTTCAAAATAAATATCTAGGGCTGGAGAGATGGCTCAGCAATTAAGGCACTTGCCTCCAGTGCCTAAGGCCCCGGGGTTCAATTCCCCAGGACCCACATAAGCCAGATCCCCCCTCTCTCTGCTTGAAAATGAATAAATAAAATATTTTTAAAAAATAAATTTCTATGGGGAAGTAGAACAAAGTTGGAGAAGTCACATGCTTCAATTTAAGAATCCTTATGCAACTACTTGAATCAAGGTAACATGGAACAGGTATAAGGGTTGACATGTATGTCAAAGCAGATAATTGAGAGAGTGAAATAAACCCTAACAAGTGCAGTCAAATGATTCCAACAACCATGCCAGGCAAGTGAATTTCAAGTTATTTTCATTAATGACTGGGACACAGAGATACCCACATACAAAAGCTGACGTTGGACACCACATACAAAATTTAATTCAAACAAAAAAAATGTAATTCAATATAATTTTAATTTATTAATTAAATTAATTAATTTATTTTATTTAATTTAATTTTATATACTATAAACTCTTTACATTTAAATTTATTAATTAAATTTATTAATTTATTTAATTTAATTTAATTTTATATACTATAAACTCTTGGAAGGAAACAAGAAAAAGAAGACGACATGACACCTACCTGTAATCCCGGTGAAGACAGGAGGATCTAAAGTTCAAGGCCAGTGTCAACTACATAGTGAGTTCAAGGTCAGCCTGAGTTACAAGAGTCATTGACTCAAAAAAATAAAATAAAAAAGAGGTGCTAGAGAGATGGCTCAGAGGTTAAAAGTGCTTGCTTACAAAGCTTGACCAGTCCCTACCACCTTTCTGTTCAGGTGGAGCTGACCTGGTCCTAACTCCATGAATGGACCCATAACCCAGCCTGGCCAATCAGAGCTCCCCACTCCCCTAGCATCAGTGATTGGTTCAAGAATGGGCAAGTGATCCAGGCCAGGCCAGACAGCTGATGCCTGCAAGGGGATAGACTAGGAACTAGACGTTCTCTTGCGAGCAGCTGTTGATTTCTGCAGCTCCTGATGTCCACCTAGTGTACACAGGGACTAAAACTGTAACTGAGGAAAGCAGAAAAGAGGGCAGGGCACTATTTGGTGGCCTTAATTGAGCAATATTGGTGTTCAAAACATGAAGAGTCCTGGAGCTTTCAGCCATATAAGCCTATAAATCCCACTTTTCTTTCAAGAGACTTGGAGTTTGTTTGTTTGGTTTTTATTTACAAGTGAAAGAATCTTGACTCATCAGAGAGAAAGCTGACTGACTCCATTTGATGTCCAGGAACCAGGGGCCTAGTTAACCATATCTGAAACACCACATGGGGTCTCAGGGGTATCTTGCCCCTTGAAAGTATTCCCTAAGGAGTATTCCCTAAGGAGACTGCCACTCGGTGGACTAAAAAGATGGACTTTACCTGAATGTGAGTGTGACCCAGAACTCAATTAGGACAGTAAAAAGGATTCTTCCACCATCAGGTTCAGCCCAAGACCCAACTCAGACTGCCAGAGGCAAGGGGCGGGTGGAGGTGGGCCAAGGAAGAAAAGGTAACTAAGTCCTACCCCTTCAAAACTTTATTCTGAGGGGAGGGGGAGATGCCTCAGCGGTTAAAGGCACTTGCTTGCAAAGCTTGAAGGACTGTGCTTGATTCCCCAGTACCCATGTAAAGCCAGATGCACAAAGTGGCATATGTGTCTGGAGTTTGTTTGCAGTGGCAGGAGGCCCTGGTGTGCCCACACTCTCTCTCTGTCTGCCCCTGCCCCCATTCTCTCTAATAAATACTTTTTTTTTTTTTTTTTTTTGGTTTTTCGAGGTAGGGTCTCGCTCTAGCCCAGGCTGACCTGGAATTCACTCTGTAGTCTCAGGGTGGCCTTGAACTCACAGCGATCCTCCTACCTCTGCCTCCCGAGTGCTGGGATTAAAGGCGTGCACCACCACGCCCGGCTAAATACATTTTTTGTTGTTGATTTTGGAGGTAGGGTCTTGCTCTAGTCCAGGCTGACCTAGAATTCGATATGTAGTTTCAGGGTGGTCATTCTAAGGTTTATACCGTTTATATATCGGAGTTTCACTTGATGCTGCTGCTAAACAATAATCTTGAAAACACAGTGATGCCCTCCTGCTCTCTAACCATGAGAACTTGAACGTGTGGTCAGGTAGGGGAGGGACAGTCCAGAAAGCAAACAAAACAGATGAAGAGTCAAGTCCCAAAACAAGACCTAGGTTCAAATCCTGACTGTGCCACGTGTTTGCTGGGTGACCTTTACTAGTCATTTTCCCTCTTTGACCCTAGGTTTTGTCATCTGTAAAATGGGGGTGCTCCTAGGATCACTGTGACGAGTAATTGAACCAACATAGTACCTGGATTCGGATTACTGCGTAGATTACTGCATCGGAAGGTCTCTGAAAGTCGCTATTATTGGTATTATTGCTGTTATTTGGATTTTGGCTTCTGAATGCACCTGGTGTTTGGAGTGGGGCAGGTATGATTTGGTTTTGGATGATTTAAGATCTTAGAGGCCACCACGGGATCGGCTGAGCAGAATGCCCAGGGTTCTAAATCCCTCCACGCTGAGGCCAGGACCCGGGCAGTCTTAAGACACCAAAATACTAGAGGGCATGGGTTCCAGGGACCAGCGCAGGTGACTCAGCTGCGGTTCCTCCGCAGCCTGCTGTCCTGTAACCTGACACCGCTGGTCCGAGTTCCAAGACCCTAGGGACTGCGGTGAGGGGGACAGACAGGGCCGGTCCACCCTGCCATCCCTGGCCTTTCCCATACCTCCTAGGCCTTTCCACAAAGTGTCCACCCAAGGGTCCCCGTGCTGGTGAGCTGAAGCAGCTCTGAAAAGGATGGTGCTGTGGCGTGTGCCCAGTTGGGTCCGTGGCTCTCACCCTGGGCATCCGAAGGGCTGGAGGTGGGCGGGGACCCCTCACTGCACCGAATGAAGCGGGGGTGAAGACAGGGGACCCCACCCTCGTGCCAGTGAAGAGGCCTGGAGAATTCACCCACAGGGTCTTACTCCTCTTTGATCTTGAAGTTCCCCAGGGCCTGAGCGGCTAGCTGTCCTGCATTCCAAGTCGGGCCAAGCAGAGGCCACCACCCCTCGCCCCGGCATCCCTGGACACTCAGACACCGGGGCCAGGGAGACTTGGGTTCCCAGGGCCGCGGGGAGGGAGATCGGATCTGTCCCCCAGGTCCCGCAGTCTCTCAGCTCCGGAAGAAACTTTGGGCCAGCGCCCCCGCTCCTGGCCCCGCTGCCCACTCACCAGCGCACCAGCTGCCAGCGCTTCTCCCCCGGTGCCCGGTGGCCCGCCATGCCTCGCCCGGCCCGGCTCCCTCGGTGCGCCGCGGGCCGCTCCGCCCAGATCGCTCCCGCTGGGCTGCCGCAGGGCTCCGGCGAGCGCGCGCTGGCGGTCACCCGCCGCCCGGCTCAGCTCGCCGCACCCTGCGTGCGGAGCACCGGACTAGCCCTGCTGAGTGAGGGAGAGATGCATTCCAGACTCCTGTGCCTTGCTCCCTTAAAACTGCCCTACCTACCCAGAAAGTTAGGCATTAAAAAAAAAATCAAACTATCCTAAGTGTCTAAAATAAAAGCTGATGCGCCCCTGCAAATGATTAAATAGATTGTAACATGGCTGTAATTAAAACATTTCGGTGGCTGGAGAGATGGACTCTAAGGTGGTTGCCTGCAAAGCCTAATGACCCAGACTCGATTCCACAGAACCCACGTAAAACCATATGTACAAGGTGGCCCACGCATCTGGAGTTCGTTTGCAGTGGGTAGAGACCTTGGTGTGCCCATTCTCTCTCTCTCTCTCTCTCTCTCTCTCTCTCTCTCTCTCTCTCTCTCTCTCTCTCTCTCTCTCTCTCCTCTCTCTCTCTCCCTTTGCATAAATAAACAAAAAAGTTTGGCAAGGCAACCAACATCCACTGGAGAATCTGTTTGTTCCTGGAAGACAGCAGAAACCAGCCAGACTGGCAGGTTCCGGGACTTGTGCTTCCCAAACCTGAAGTAAGGAATGTTTAGAGAATTTGAGGCTGACCTCAAACTCTTGGCAGTCCTCCTGCCTCAGACTCCAAAAGCTGGGATTACCACAACGGGCCACAAGGGCATGCGGTGCTGGAATACAACTATGCACACTGAAGAACAAGTCTGGCTCCCATTGCTTAAACCCAGAAGTTCAAACCAGACTGGGTAGCATAGCAAGACTTTTCTTTTTAAAGATTCCATAAATCCTAAAGATCCCTAGCCAGGCTTTCCAGTATGTTTCATCTAGGGAAGTGATAAAAGTAACTGGGAAGGAAGACTATCCAATGCCCAGAGATACCTTGTTAAAGGACAGAGGGGCGGAGATACAGGCAACCTCGGTTTGCAACTTGCCTGAATGTCTAGCATGGGTCTAACAATTCCCTTTAAATATCCTTTCTTTATATATATACATATATATATATATATATATATAATTTATTCATTTTCAAGCAGAGAGAGAGAGAGAGAGAGAGAGAGAGAGAGAGAATGCACCAGGGCCACCACTGTGTGGGTCTGGCTTACGTGGGACCTGGGGAATTGAACCCAGGGCCTTAGGCACTAGAGGCAAGTGCCCTAACCGCTGAGCCATCTCTACAGCCCTAAATATCCTTTCTTTAATTGCCCCCAAGTAGAATTAATACGGAGACCAAGGGCTCCGAAATCACCCCTGCAAATTAGGATGCTTGTGTGTGAGTATGGTGGCTCACATCTGTGATCCAGCACTTGAGAGACTTGAGGAGGATTGCCTTGAGTTTGAAGTCAGTCTGGGTTGTAGTGTAAGACCCTGTCTCAAAAAAGAAAAAGAAAAAGGATGGGAGGGAGGGAGGAAGGAAATAAGAAAACTTTGGGAAGAGAAAGCAAAAATAGGTCTAGGGAGATGGCTTAACAGTTAAAGATGTTTTTGTTTGTTTTTTGCAAAATCTGCAGCCTGAATTCAATACATACATATTATCTTTAAAAGGTTGCAAGAATTACGTGCACTATATGTGTTCTGTGACTACTCCTGAGAGATGTGATTAAAAAAAAATCTGCTCAGTCCCAGATAGGGTGCCAGCAGCTGACCAAAAGAAAAGATTTGGAGTGAGTCTAGATGGGTGAGCTAGTATGCTCACGGGGTTGTTTATGGGGGCATGGGTGACAGAGGTAGACGTGTCATGGAAAAGCCCACCTCAGCTGAGGCAGCTCAGTCCTGAGCTACATCACTTTAGAGCGCTCCCTAGACAGTCTTCTCTCCCCAGCAATTGATGGCTGCATTTATAACCCTGGGGAGGGTGAAATTTGTAACTTTTCCTGAGTTTCTTAAGGCTTCCTTAGCTTCTCAAGTATTAGGAGTCTCTCTCTTCCTTCCAGAAGGGAATGTTTTGATTTGGAGGAAATAGTTACACAATATACAGGAACATGAAAAAACATTTTTTGTTTTTCAGGGTAGGGTTTCATTCTAGCCTAGGCTGGCATGAGATTCACTGTGTAGTCTCAGGGTGACCTCACAACAATCCTAACTTCCTCCCCCTCCCCATGCTGGGATTAAAGGCATGATACAGCTTTTTTAAATTTTTATTTATTGGGACTGGAGAGATGGCTCAGTGGTTAAAAGCACTTGCTTGCAAAGCCTAAAGACCCAGGTTTGATTCCCCAGCACCCATATAAAGCCAGATGCAAAGTAGTGCATGCGTGTGGAGTTCATTTGCAGTGACAAGAGGCCTTGGTGAGCTCATACTCGCACTCTCTTTCTTTCTGTCTCTCTCAAATAAATAAACAAAAATAAAAATACAAACAAAAAATTTAATTTATAAATTTATTTGCACTTGTGCGTGTGTGGGGGGGGGGAACGACACCAGGCTTTCTTGCTGCTGTAAACGAATGCCAGATGAGATGCATGCATCACTTTGTGTCCCACTTTACATGGGTGCTGGAGAATGGAGCCTTGGCCAGCAGCTTTGCAAGCATGCACTTTTAACCCCTGAGTCATCTCCCCAGCACTTAATACAACTTTTGTAAGTGATTCATGCCATGAAAACTATGTAAATCACCTCACATATGAAAACCCTGGAAGGAGGGCTGGGGATGCAGTGCCTATGTGGTAGAGCTGTTATACACTCGAGATCCTGGGTGTGAGTCCCAGCACTGCAAAAAAAAAAAAAAATACTAGAAGATAATAAGAATGTTAGTTGCAGTACTACAGGGAGATTACAGTACGGTTTTGGTTTTGTTATTGTATTTTTTGGGGGGGGGCAGGGGGGTTTCAAGGTAGGGTCTCCCTCTAGCCCAGGCTGACCTGGAATTCACTATGTAGTCTCAGGGTGGCCTTGAACTCACGGCAGCAATCCTCCTACCTCTGCCACCATGCCCGGCTTAGTCTTCCATCTTAATTAACCTAATCTAGAAAATCTTTCACAGATATGCCCAGAGTTTTTGCTTCTATAGTGATACTAAATCCTAGCAAGGGGCTGGAGAGATGGCTCAGTAGTTAAGGCATTTGCCTGCAAAGCCTAAGGACCTGGGTTCAATTCCCCAGTACCCATGTAAAGCCAGATGCACAAAGTAGCACATGCATCTGGAGTTCATTTGCAGTGGCTGGAGGCCCTGGCATGCCCATTCTCTCTGTCTCTCTTCTTTCTCTGCTTACGAATAAATAAATAAAATATTAAAAAAAAAAAAAGCCGGGCATGGTGGCGCACGCCTTTAATCCCAGCACGTGGGAGGTAGAGGTAGGAGGATCACTGTGAGTTCAAGGCCACCTGAGACTACACAGTGAATTCCAGGTCAGCCTGGACTAGAGCGAGACCCTACCTCGAAAACCCCAAAATACATAAATAAATAAATAAATAAATAAATAAATAAATAAATAAATAAATAAATAAGCAAAGAAGGGAACTTGCTGACCATCAGCATCCATCTCTCTCTGCCTCCTGATTGCAGATGCAATGTGACCAGCTGCCTCAAGCTCCTTCCCCTCCACGGTGGACTGTGAGTCCAGGGTAGAGTAAAATGAAACCCATTCTTCACAGTTGCTTTTGTCAGACATTATGTTGCAGCAACAATAAAAGTAACTATGGGAATAATGTAACACATTATGGACAATAAATATATATTTAATATAAAAAAAGAAATAAAATCAAAGTACTGCATCATCGTGAAAAAAAAAAAAAAAAGTAACTATGGGGCCGGAGAGATTGCTCAACAGTTAAGGCACTTGCCTGCAAAGTCTAACTACCCAAGTTCAATTCCCCAGTACCCATATAAAGTCAGATGCACAAAGTAGCACTTGCATCTGGAGTTCATTTGCAGTGGCTGGAGGCCCTGGTGCACCCATTCTGTCTCTGTCTCTCTTCCCTCTATCTCTGTTTGCAAATAAATAAATAATTAAAAAAACAAAAGTGAACTAATATAGACCTCTTAGGATCCTAACTGATACCTATCCAGTGACCTTCTAAGGAGGCACTGGGGGAGGGGATGGATAAGAATAAAGAAAGGGCATTTATGCATAAAAATGAAAAGGAAGGGTTAGGGAAATGTCTCACATTGTCTTGCATCACAAGCAGAGAACCAAAATTCAATCCCAAGTAGTCATGTAAAAGTGTTGTGCATGGTGGCATGTGTTTGTAATCCCAATGTGTAGGAGATGGGGACAGTAAGATCCTTGGGCCTCCATAGCACCTAGTGCTCATTGATGAGCTCCAGGCCAATAGAAACCTTCTCTCAAAAAAGGTGGAAGGCCGGGCATGGTGGTGCACGCCTTTAATCCCAGCACTTGGGAGGCAGAGGTAGGAGGATCACTGTGAGTTCGAGGCCAGCCTGAGACTACAAAGTGAATTCCAGGTCAGCCTGGACTAGAGCAAGACCCTACCTCAAAAAAAAAAAAAAAAAAAAAGGTGGAAGGCTAAGTGTGGTGGCTCATGCTCTTAATCCCAGCTCTTTGGAAGGCTGAGGTAGGAGGATTGGTATGAGTTCATGACCAGCCTGAGCCACAGAGAGAGTTCCAGGTTAGCCTGGGCTCTTAGAGTAAGATCTTGCCTCAAAAAAGTAAAGGTAAGGGCTGGAGAGATTGCTCAGCAGTTAAGGCACTTGCCTGCAAAGCCTAACAACCTGAGTTTAATTCCCCAGTACCCACATAAAGCCAGATGCACAGTGGTACATGCATCTGGAGTTCATTTGCAGTGGCTGGAGGCCCTAGTGCACTCTCTCCCTCTCTCTCTCTCTCCCTTGCAAATAAATAAATAAAAGTAATTTTTTGTTTTTGTTTTTTATTTATTTTAAACTTTTGTTGATAGTTTCCATAATTATAGACCATAAACCATTATGATTCCCTCCCCACCCTCCCTCATATCTCTTTCCCCTCTCAATTAGTCTCTGGTTTCGGTGTCATCATCTCTTCCTCCCATTTTGTATAGGTATTATCAGGCACTGTGAAGGCATGAATGTGAAGGCCATTTTGTGTCTGAAGTTTGCATTATAAGCAGTCCAATCCTTCCTTTGGCTAAAAAAAAATTTTTTTTAAGTAAAAGTGAAAGTCTGGCATGGTAGTGCATGCCTTTAATCCCAGCACTTGGGAGGCAGAGGTAAGAGAATTACTGTGAGTTCAAGGCCAGCCTAAAACTACAGAGTGAGTTCAAGGTCATCCTGGACTAGAGTGAGACCCTATCTGGAAAAAAAAAGCTAAAAACTAAAGGTGGGTGGCATTCCTGAGACTGACACACCCAAGGTTGACCTCTGGCCTTCACTCATGCACCTGCACACACACACACACACACACACACACACACACACACACAAGGACATGAACATGCATACCCATACAGATGCACACAAAAAAAGCCAGCTCCAGCTCCTCACTCAGCTTTCTGTCCTAATTGGAGGCATATATTAACGGATTTGAGGCAGAAAGGATATATCTGAGACTCAACTGTGGCTTACTTCGTGTGTGTACGTGTGCGCGCGTGCATGCACACACACTTCTGTTGCCATGCTAGTGGTTTAGGATTTCTCAAAAACTCTGGAATCGGGCTGGAGAGATGGCTCAGCGGTTAAGGCACTTGCCTGCAGTGCCTAAGGCCCTGGGTTCAATTCCCCAGATCCCACATAAGCCAGACCCACAAGGTGGTGGCCCTGGTGCACTCTCTCTCTCTCTCTCTCTCTCTCTCTCCCT
>PVHP010053206.1:0-10840 GCA_004024765.1 Zapus hudsonius
GAGAGAGAGAGAGAGAGATAGTAGTAATAGTATATGTTCAGTGTGTGGTGTGCTGTATATGGTGCACACACTTGTGTGTTCAGATTCACATGTCTTGTGTGCTCACATGCAGAAACCAACGGGCCATGCAAGGTTCCTTGATCACTCACCTGCATGTTTCCTTGAGAAGGAGTCACTCATTGAACCCAAAACTATTATTTTTCCTGGCAAAGTGGCTCCCCAGTGAGACCCAGTGGTTCCTGGTCTCCACTTCCCACAGAACTTGTGCTACAGGGGTCTGTGACCATGTTGAGCTGTTCATATGCTTGCCAAGGATTGAACTCAGGGCAAACCAGGCCCTCTCAGGCCCTCACGCTTGGGTGGTATGTGCTTGTACCCACAAAGTCATCTCCCAGCCCTGTGAGAAATCTTTATTTCATGTACTCATTCATTGGTTTACCTAACCATAAATTCATCTACTTAAACATTCATCAATAAATTCATTGATATTAATTTGAAATTTAGTATGTCATCATATTTCATGATTGCCAATGAATTTCATTCATCCATAAATACATATGTGTGTGTGTGCTCGCGTGTGCGTGTGTTTCTGAGGATCCAACACAAGGCCTCATGTCAGTTTAATGCTGAGCTGTATCTCCAGAATACAAAGTGGATACACATTCATTCATTTATTCATCCAACGCTCAGTGAATCGTTGAGAACTGTTTTGCTCCTTTCAAAAGAACAACATAATTAGGACATGCTTCCCATTTCTTCTTTGTCTTTGGAACTTTTATCCATAAATATTATAAGTGCATTTCTCTGTTCTTAAAACAGACAGGAAGTTGATTAAAATAATTTAAATCTGGGGCTGGAGAGATATGGGCCAGCAAAGAAGAGTCCCTGAGGACTTGAGAAGACCTGATACTGTCCCAGGTAGAGCCAAACACCCCTGGAAACAGCTGGCTGGCAACATATGTGGTATGTGGAGAGTGGAGGATCATGGGAGCTTCCTGACAACTGGAAATAACAGCAGCTCAGGGCTGAGTGAGACATGATCTCAAGGAAAGAGGCAGGTGATGAAGAAGAGGACACTCATGGCCTTTGGTCTCTGCAAGCACGTACATTAGACAGGCACATCTATCTACATGCATGTGTGTATATGACACACAAACACAAGATCTCACACCACACTGGAAAAAATATCACATTTGCAAACATAACCTAAATTTTAAGAGGAACATTTATTTTCTAACTAATTCCATTGGGATAGTAGATACCATAGAATGAATGCAATAACTTTTAACTACTCAGTTATCTGTGTTAACAACCCATTTCTTAAGTTGGAAACTCAGTGGAATCCTCCTGGTAAACTCAGAATCTACCAACTAGGCACAGAAATGACTTTATCCCTTGGACTCTTACATTTTTCTCCAACTGTAATTTCAGACTATAGCATTGAGAAGATGAGCTGAGACTATCATTAAGGACTCACAGTGCATATTCTGGGATCAGTATCATCTGACCTAACCCTCTGTTCATTCATATCCCAATAATGACAACTGAATAATTATGTAGAAGCATGATGTTGCAGGCAGTAAATACCCACTGAACTTGTCATGTAACAACATTCAGAATCTGTATTGGAACAAAAAAAAAACACTATTTTCTCCAGTTTTTTTTCAGCAACAGATAATGGGTAAAAATATTTTAAACCAAGAAGTGCCTTTAGGCAAAATTTCCTACTCCTAGATATTCCAATATCAAAATTTTATTATAAATAAAAGTGGAAGCAGGTAGCGGGATCATTGCCTGCATTCTCAACCAAAAAAAAAAAAAGTAGAAGCAAACTCAACTAGGTATTGTCACATATATTCCTCCTTCAATCAACAGATAAAATAATAAATATCAGAGTCTTCAGCACGACGTGTCACCATTTTCTCAAATACAAAGATGCTGAAACATAAAATTGTGTGTGAGGAATCTGTCAAGAGAGAAGTTGATTACTTTTAGGGATGAAATATCAATACACAAAAAATATCCAAATATAGTTAGTGTTATGGATTAAAAATGAAACGTCCCTTCTCCCTAAACTGTTTGAACACTGGGTCCCAAAGTCATCCTGTGGGAGGGAAGGGTTTATTTTGGCTTGTATTCGGGAGGAGAACGACTATCATGGCAAAGAAAGCACGGCAGAGCTGAGGCTGGATGTGACATCTTGTCACATCAGCTGTCAGGAAGCAGCAAGTGTGAGCTGAGCTCTGGCAAGGGAGAAGCTAGGCTATAACACCCTAAAACTCACTCCCAACAACAACCGCCTCCTTCAAGGCTCTACTTCCTCCAATGTTGCCACCAGCTGGGGTCCAGGTATTCAAAACACATGAGACCATGGGGGAGGTCTCGCTCAAACTACCACACCATTGATGCTGCTTTAGAAGGTTTAGGAAGCTTTAGAAGGAAGGGTGGCCTTGAGGAAGTGAGTCACTGGGGTGAGTATATAAACCCTAGAGCCTTTTTGTCCAGTTCTCTGCCATTATCTGAGGAGTTCTAGCCACGGGCTCCTACAGTCCTGAACTATGCCATGCCTTCCCCATCATGATGGGTGTCTTTTTCTGAAACCATGAGCTAAAATAAATAAATATTCTCTGTAGGTTGGTTTGGGTAGATATTTTGGTCACAGCAATGAAAAAAAGAGAATAGAGTTAGACATATCAATGCTTATAATATTCCTAAGGACTTCATGATGATAGCAACAACAGTAGGGAAAATATAACTGAAAAAGTTTATTATCAATACTATAGTTCTTTTTTAAAACTATTTTATTTGCTTATTGATTTAAGAGAGAGAAAGAGAGGGAGAGAGAGAGAGAGAGAGAGAGAGAGAGAGAGAGAGAGCATACCAGGGTCTCCAGCCACCGCCAATGAACTCCAGAAGCATGTGCCAACTCTGGCTTTACATGGGTACTGGGGAATCAAACCAAGGTCCTTAGGCTTTGAAGGCAAGCACCTTAACCTCTGAGCCATCTCTCCAGCACAAGTACTACAGATCTTAAACTCTGAGTAGGATAAACTGTAATGGATGGAATGTGACCAGGAGGACAGGGGAGGTGACAGCTTTCTAGTCTATGATACAGCATTGATACTACATCTCACCAGCAATATTGAACTGCTAAATGTTTACCAGCCATGAAGAGATAAGAGCAACTTGATACTGTAAAGATCAGCACCATAGCCACTATGAAAGGTTTCTGTAAGACAAGAGACTGAATGCAGCAGGATTATCCAAAGACTGCAAGATGAAAGGGTAGAGAACCATCCTAAGAAAATCATGGGTGTGGAGAATCCAGAAAGACTGTGTAGACAGGGGTATTTTTGAGTAATGGGTTTAGTTTCAACTCCTAAATGTGGAGTGTTTCCTTTGGTATTTTATGGCCCAAATTGAATTAATCAAATGTCAATGTCATTAGAAGACTGATAGGAAATAAAAGGTTCTAATGACGGTGACAATGTAATCTATTCAGATGGAAATTGGAACCATGATTTTGAGGTGATAAATTCATCCTGAGCTTCTATACACAAACAATAACACCCATACCTGCACACCTTTCTCACCTGGAGAGCTTTAACATTTATTAAATACATTCATATATGTTACTCAATGATCACAATAACCTTGTCGAGGTGGGTATTATCTCTCCTTTGCATCCAGTAAACTGGCCACAGAAAGATGCCCTTTGTTGAAACCATTCCATTATCAGGTGAGGCTACAGGGTCCCACTCTGAATTTTGATCATAAAAACACCTAGTTTTTAATTCTTGTCTGAATGAAGGTGGTAGAGGGGTTGGGGAGATAACAAAGAAATATATGTGACAATATGTAGTAGATTTTGCTTCTACTTTTCTTTATAATAAAATTTCAATATTAGGATATCCTGGAGTAGATGAGAGTTTCTTTAATCATTAAAAAAACTCTTGGAGCTGGGGAAGATGTCTACATGAATAAAGTGTTTGGAATACAAGAATGAGGACCTGAGTTCAAAACTCAGAATCTATGGAAAAAAAGACAAACATCACAGCAGGTGCCTGTCATCCCCTTTCTGGGGAGGCAAAGAGGAGAGGATCTCTGGAGGCATTTTAGGTGACTTGTGAGCTCCGGGCCAATGAGAGATGCTTTGTAAGAAAGAGGAGGGCAGTGTTCTTGAAAACAACACCTGAGATTACCTTCAAGCCCCCATGAGCACATGCATGCGTGCTCACACACATATGAACACCTATATCTCACACACACACACATACACACACACATACACACCAAGAAAAAGTGATAGCTTTCTAAACAATATCCAAAGGGCTTTTGCTCTGGATAGTCTTAAATCTGATACTTATACTATCTTGGCCAAATAAATTATTTCTCACTGAATTGCAACTGTTGTGACATCAAAGTAAATAACATAAAGTGACTTCTGCATTATCAAATACTTGAAGATTGTTACTATGTCAAACAGAATCTCACAGGCGCCATGTCTCACAGGCCAGGACTAAACCAACCTGAGATGAACCTTGAATCCACCCACAAGGTTGACACACAAGATCTGAGATTACAAATATTGAGGGTCAAGCCCAAGGCTGGTATGCTTAATACTAAAGAAAATTAGCACAAGACTAAAAAACAGCAGTGAGATTAAAAAAAAAAAAAAAACTCCATTAGGAATGTTACTATAAAAAGTTGCGATTTTCACATGGTTGAATATACCCAATAGAATCAAATGTTCTAAAGAGACATGGTTACTAATAACCCATCATTGTATTTGACAATGTAAAATGTCATCGTGAGTCATGATGTAAATTGTCATACTTAAGAGTGTCAAAGATTTAACAAATTAACACAGTTGTTTCGAGAGTCCAGGAATAAAGGGAATTTACGCTTGTTTTCAAAATGTCAGTTGGAGACACTCAGCATTAGATAAACAGAGGTTTACACCTGTCTGTGAGCCTTCTTCTTGATCCCATGAAAATGTTTACATTCTTTCCTAAAAATTCCAAATCTAAATTTTCCCATTTAGGGGGAAAAAATCAGAACTCTGCAATAGATACTGAAATATGGTTTTGAAGAAAAAAATATGGTTTACTTAAAAATTCAATAGACATCAATACTTGGTAAAATAATTTCTGAGCAACGCTAAAGAGACTTTATTCCTTCCAGAATATTGGCAGGAAATAGAAAGAAAATAATTAGCCGAGGAGACATAAGAAAAATGCTGGGGTTGGTCAATGCAATTTTTTTTTACAGTAATTAAGTTTATAAAAATTCTACTGGGATTTAAGTGCTTTTGGCCTCTTTTCTCCTGAGTGAGGCACAGTACAAGGCAACTCCTTGGGCTGTCTGCCTAAGTCTTTCAAAGTCTCTAGCCAACCCAAATGCTATCCAAAGGTGAGGGATGCTTCCAAATTAGTAAACTAGTGTCTGGATTTAAGCACACTAACTAAGATTTAGGGAAAACTCATCCTAACTAGACAAGTATAATGGCTCCTGATTTCTCTATAATGATTGATCAGGAAGACAGCGTTCAATGATTGAATTCTTTTTATACATATTTTTATTTATTTGCAAGGAAAGAGAGGGGGAGGGAAGGAGAGACAGACAGGCAGGCAGGCAGGCAGACAGACATGAGCGTGTCAGGGCCTCTAGCCACTGAAAACAAACTCCACTGTGCCACCTTGTGTATCTGGCTTTATGTGGGTACAGGGGCATAGAAGCCAGGTCCTTAGACTTTGCAGGTGAGCGCCTTTCCAAGGTTGAATTCTTAGTGAGTCACCGCAGATATTCCCCACAGAAATGATTCATACAGAGCCATCTGTCCAATACCACAAAGCTGACAAGAAGCTTTTTAAAATCTTTATTGGTTTTTGAGGTAGAGTCTCGCTCTAGCCCAGGCTGACCTGGAATACACTATGTAGTCTCAGGGTGGCCTTGAACTCACAATGGTTCTCCTACCTCTGCCTGCCCTCCCACATGCTGGGATTAAAGATGTGCACCACCATGCCCAGCTAAGGCGTTTTGGAACAAAGAAGAAAGTTTCAATTAGTTTCTCAAACTGCAAACCTTTATCACCCAAGTTTCTGGATAAGAGAATTACAGGAGTGTAGGATTTTATTCAGGGCTGTGCCACCACACTGTCACTTTGATCTTTCCTCATTTTGGAAAATAAACTAGGCTGATTGGGGTTGTGCAAAGCCTGTCTCTTGTTTGGGAAGGGGCTCCTTGTCTTCCTCCCTTTTCCTCTCAAGGTTATAACTACCTACCTTGTCCCGAGGATGTGAGCAGTAAAACTACCTGAAGACCCATTTTCAACAGGTTTCTTTCAGCTTGGAAGAGACAGGAGTCATTGCATGGTGGGTCATCTCCTTCCCACAGCGAGGGCGGCCTAGATGATGGCACTGGTTCCCTCAGCTCTCTTTCCCCCACAGGAAGATCTGTCTGACCTTTATTTTTTGGTTTGTTTCCAATGTAGGTAAATGAGCTCTGCAGATATGAACCGGTGTCAGGCATGCTGTGAACCTCTTCCTAATGGGACCCGAAGGATGGGAACTGGAGAAGCCATTCAACTGCTCCAAAGGCAATATTTAACAGCCAGGCTTTTAATTTCACTTAAGTGCAAGCCAAAGAAGACTCATTTTGGAAAGCTTTTTGAATATGAAGAAATAAACTCAAATCATAGTCTAATCAAGTTAATGACACAATAGGGCTTTTAGAATTGACCCGAAGCAAATGATACAGCAAATAATTTTTTAAAGTTGTCCAGATGGGAGGGAGCACAGCACTGAAGTCTACTCAAACAGTCACCCTTCTGATCAAAGATCTGAGTGGCCCTGTGACAATGAACTTGGTAGCAGACGGATAGGCAGATATCACAATAGAACAGAGAAGAAGAGAAGATCAAACTTCAGCTATGCTCTTTCTGTAGACTCCACACCCTGCGCCTGGGCCAGAGCCTAAATTTTAACCCTTTCTTTTGTGTGTTTATTCTGAGTTTTTTAGATATTGCTTCTTGTTGTTATTGTTTGAGGTAGGGTCTCTCTCTAGCCCAGGCTGATCTGGAATTCACTCTGTAGTCTCAGTGTGGCCTTGAACTCCAGGCGGCCCTCCTGCCTCTGCCTCCCAAGTGCTGGGATTAAATGCATGTGCCACCATGCCTGGCAGTGCTTGATTTTTTGATCAGTGCCAGCATCACCTGGTTTAGAATCTAACTAGGCACCCAAAAGACAAAGGTCCTGTCAGCCTAGGCAGCTCGAAAGTCTGTGTAAACCAGAGACTCCATATGAGGTGGGGAGACACTGATGGGCGAGTGTAAAGGTACAGGTGGGTGGGGGAATGCACCATGGCGCTCGAATGCATAGGAAGAAAGGAGTGTGGGGATGGTTAAAGATGATGGACAATGTGATGGTTAAGTTTTGTTGTCAACTTGACCTTTCAAGTAATCTTGAGTGGGTCTCTGAGGATGTTTACAGGAAGGCAGCCTCTCAGCAAAGGGCAGGATGTAACGAAGTTCAAAGAAGTTAGAAGTAAGCATCCTTTCCTGTGTGGGCCATGCAGGAAGGAAATTCCAGAGACTCAGGAAGCCATTAACTATGGGGAAGAGTTATAAGACCCCAACCTAAGGCTATATAAAGGGGAAGAAATTCTCTCCTTGCCCCTCTTGCCTGTTTGCTATTGTGTGTGTGGTGTTGGTGATGGGTTTCTCTCTCTGCTTGGACCTGTGAAAGAGGGTCAGTCTCTTTCACTATTATGGAACTTCCCCTCAATCTGTAGTTTCAATAAATCCTTTCCTCCCCAAATTGTGCCTGGTTTGGAGATTCATCCCAGTGGCACAAGGCTGACTACGATGGACAGCATAGTTTAAACCAGTGTTTTTTGTTTGTTTGTTTGTTTGTTTACTTTTCCTACCACATAGAAATGACAAATGTTTGACGTACTGGGCAGGCTAACCACCCTGATTATTACATGATCCAGACATACATGGAGACACCACATAACTATACAATTGCTGTGCCAATTAAAAATAAAACTTTAAATAAACAAAGAAGAGAAGAAAGACCAGTATAGTTCTTCACAAAGATTTTTATGACGAGGTGGAATCTCTTCTGAAAAATTAGTGGTAATAGAAGAAAAGATGGAAATATTTTCCCCTTAATTTCTTGTTCAGTAGCACACTCATTCTTCTATGGTTTCCTGCTTTCTAACCCCCCCCCCTCTCTCTCCCTCTCCTTCTTGGAAAGCAAAACAAAATACCCTGATTCTGTAAACTAACCAAACTGGCAGACATAACTCAAACTCTTAATCAAGAAATTATTTTCATAGAAAAGAAATGAATCCTACAAATTAAATTATATAGTATATGCTATAGATTATTTGCATGGTTAATTACAAAACAAGCACACATATTTGTCCCTGGGCTCAGAGGGCGATCTCTAGAGAGGAATTACTCCATCAGCTTGGACCTTTTCCAGCACTCTCTCACAAGTCTCTGACACACGGTAACACTTTGCTCTGCAGCTCAGAACACACTAGCTGTTATGAGGAGAAAAATCTGGTTGATGGTTTATTGTTCAAACATCCCCACATGAGTGTATGCAAACTTCAAGCCTTCGTCCTTAAGCTACTGACAAATCTCAACATTACAATAATATATGTCTTCCTTTTTAATGAAAAAGCTCCCATATACCAATACATATAGACATAGTATTTGTCCCTGCTAGGCATATAATATTTACTTTTGAAACAAAAATAGTCATTTAACTTATTTATTTGGGAGAAACATAGTCATGTCACTATCTAACTATATGACCTATATTAGAGGGTTAACCTAAATTAGACTCTCCTGTCAGAATCGCTTACTCTTCTGGGTTTTCCTGGAATGGAAGCAAGTACTTAATCCCCAGGGTACTAGTTCTGAGTGCGTGGATACTTAGAGCAAGAAAGCGAGAGGCAGGCAAGCAGATGGAAAGACATTTAAAGTGGTGCCTTTAACCACTGAGCCCCATCCCAGCCCTGGCCAACTAGGGTATCACATGGATGTTCTCTATTCCTGTTTAAGACTCCTCCATTCTCCTCCTTTGGATCTTTTTAGTTAGAGGATGAATTCTCTTCTATGACAATGTAATTGGTGGGCTCACCCTGAAAAGTGCTCATGTGCATTTATTCTTAGTTTTTAAAAGCACATTAAAAAGCATCTAAGATGTAACTATATAGTATGAAGGTTTTTATCATTTTTTTAATTTTGTTTTAGACAATCTTTTAGTATGGAGAAGAGTTTTAAACACCTTACGAGAACCGCTGACCTTCTCCATATATTCATGAAGAGCCCATGAACACAGCTCAATTCACACTAACATACTGTTCTTTCAGAGATCTTCTGGGCACCCTTGATCAATATTTGCATTATTTTTGAGATGCAAAATAATATCTCCTAATAAATGTGATATTGTGCGCTCCTATGACTTCACTTATCTAGTTTTTTTTTCTATCTAGCAAACATTTATAATATATTTTGGATTATTTTTTGTTTGCTTTTTGAAGTAGGGTGTCCTTCTAGGCCAGGCTGACCTGGAATTCACTCTGTAGTCTCAGGGTGGCCTCAAACTCACAGTGATCCTGACCCTCTGCTTCTCCCTGATAGGATTAAAGGCATGTGCCCACAGACCAGGCCATTTTTTTTTAAATTTCCCACTTCCAGGGAATTACCCATTCATTCTGCCATAGAGACCAGTGAGCATCTCCTGGGTGCCATGTGTCTGTACTATGGGATTGTGCACTCTGGAGATCAAAAACTGAACCAAGAAATTGTTTGCCCTCAGGAAGGACAAAACAAGCAGACAATTTATTTGTATTTGTAAATCCCAAGAATTATAAAATGTTTCTGCTTTCTTTCTAAAACTACATTCCATATCATAGCCTGTTTTAGAAACTTCTTTTAGAGCTTCAGTTCTCTGAATTTAAAGTTTTATTCAAAATGGATCAGTAAAATCTACAAGTAAAAAGGTATATGACACTTCTGTTAATGTTTGATGGATGAAGAAATTCAAATTAAGTATATTTCTTAAGAGCTTCCCAATGTAGAAGCACACCAAGGAAGAGAGAAACACATAAGAAAACATGCACAGGAGGTTGGCTGGGTTCTGGGAGAGAGACAAGGGTAAGGACAGTTTAGAAATGGAGACTCTGAAACCATGCTAAGGGATTTGGGTGTAATCTAAACCTGGGGGAAGCCATCCAAAGATTTCCTACCCAGCAGACTTAATAAAACACGTAGTCCAGGAAGAGCCGAGAGGCCTGTGGAGGTTTTTACAAGAGCCAGTCTAAAAGTTGGGAGAAGTTTGAGATCTTATAATAATTCACAGAAAACCACTGGAGTAAAGTAGACTGAGGCATTGCCAAGGGATTTGTGGAGACGAGGCTGGGCTTTAAGAAATTTAGCAGGAATGAACAAGACTTAGGACATCAGATCTCAAGCAAGGTGGTTCTGATGAGACTCATTTGTAAGCAGAAGACAGGATGGGAGAAAGGGAGGGAGGAATGTGGGGAATATGGAGTGGTTGGGATATTTCATGGCTGTGTTGTCCTGGAAATACCCAGATGGGGACATTCATGGGATGAAGGACAAAGAAGTTTGTGCTTCAAGGAAAAAGATTTGGGAAAATGAATGCATATGTCTCTAACAGACAGGCAATTGACAGAAAGAGTCTTGGCTATAGTGTGGACAAGACTTCTGTTTCTGGCTAACTCTGGCTTATTTGGCAAAATAATAATAGTGTTTCTTACACAACAGAGAGGTTTTCTAAGCATGTTAGAAATGTACCAT
>PVHP010053207.1:0-10861 GCA_004024765.1 Zapus hudsonius
GCGCACCAGGGCCACCACCTTGTGGGTCTAGCTTATGGAGACAAGTGCCTTAACCAGCCAGCCCTGGGATACTTTCTTGAATTTACAAAACCAAGGAAGTAGTTTTCTTGTTCTTTAAGCAAGTATTTTCATTCAATTTAGCTATTGTTACATTTATATTGACGATGACAAAATATTTTCATTATTTGGGACCTAGCAACTTAAGCAAAGATATTGTTGCTAAATATGCAAATGCACTGGAGGAAAGGGACTTATGCATTATTAGTATTTTCAAATACTGCTTAAAAGCATGGTATGGTGGTATGTACCTATCTATAATCCCAGCTACCAAGGAGACAGAGTTGGGAGGATTATTCGTCTGAGGCCAGCCTGGGAAACCTTATGAAACTTGGTCTCAAATAAGAAGCACTGCTGGGGATCTTTTGTTAGGCCAGGAAAATGCAATGAAGAAAATGAAAATGAAAAGCTTTAGAAACACAAGTAGTATGAACACTTAAAAGAGAGGGTGGGTGTGGTGACTCACACCTGTAATCATAGCACTCAGGCAGGAGGATTACCAGGAATTCAAAGCCAGCCTGGGCAAGAAATCTTATTTCAAAACAACAAAAAGAAGCTGGGCATGGTGGCGCACGCCTTTAATCCCAGCACTCGGAAGGCAGAGGTAGGAGGATTGCCGTGAGTTCGAGGCCAACCTGAGACTACAGAGTGAATTCCAGGTCAGCCTGGGCTAGAGTGAGACCCTACCTTGAAAAACCAAAAAAAAAAAAAAAAAAAAAAAAGAGTTCCAGGTCAACTTGAACAAGAGTGAGTTCTAGGTCAGCCTGGGCTAGAGTGAGATCCCCATTTTAAAAAGAAGCCGGGTGTGATGGCACATACCTTTAATCACAGCCCTTGGGAGGCAGAGGTAGGAGGATCGCTGTGAATTTGAGACCACCCTAAGACTACATAGTGAATTCCAGGTCAGCCTGGGCTGGAGTCAGACCCTACCTCGAACCCCCATCTCTCTTCCCCCTTAAAAAAAAAAAAAAAAAACGGGCTGGAGAAATAGCTCAGTGGTTCAGGCACTTGCCTGCAAAGCCTAATGACCCAGGTTCAGTTCTCCCATACCCATATAAAGCCAGGTACACAAAGTGGCACATGCATCTGGAATTTGTTTGCAGCAACCAGAGGCCCTGGCACACCCATTCTGTCTTTCTTCTCTCTACATCTCTCTCTGCTTGCAAATAAGTAAAAATATTTAATTTAGAAAAAGGAAAAGTATAGACTGTAAATGTAGAATGTATGTCACCCAGTGGAAGAGTTGAACTGCATGAGGCTCTGGGATGATTCCCCAACATAGAAAACAATGAGTTTATGAATACGCACCTCTATAAAGTAACAGTAACATGACATACAATGTCATTTCAGGATGTGTAAACAAATTTGATGGTCAGCCCTGGAGTTCACAACCCTTTTCACATCATGGATAACAGATACATTATCACACAGATGACACACTCAACAGTGACATCTGGTACATAATTTCATGTACTCATTCTCAAACAGGATGGTAAAAACACAGCTTCCTGTGTGCCTGGAGCTGTTCTTAAGTGTGCTTCCACTTGAGAATCATAAGTCTAGGTTATAGAAAAAGAAGCTCAAAGAACTGAAAATCAGAGCTGGAGAGAATGGCTCAGAGGTTAAAGGGCTGCTGGCTTGGGTTTGACTCCCCAATACCCATGTAAAGCCAGATGAACAAGGTGTAACAGGCATCTGGAATTCATTTGCAGAGGTAAAAAGTCCTGGCCTATTTTCTCCCTATCCCCCACTCTCTATATCAATAAATGAATATTTTTTTAATTAGCAGGGACTGGAGAGATGGTTTAGTGGTTAAGGAGTTGGCCTGCAAAGCAGCAGGACCTCAGTAAGATTCCCCAGTGTCCATGTAAAGCCAGATGCACAAGGTGGCGCATGTGTTTGAAGTTTGTTTGCAGTGGCTGGAGGCCCTGGTGTGCCCATTCTCTATCTACCTCTTTCTCTCTCTCACTGTCTCTCAAATAAAATATATTTTTTTAATGAGCAAAGTTGGGCATGGTGATATATGCCTTTAATCCTAGTACACAGGAAGCAACGGTAGGAGGACTGACATGAGTTTGAGGTCAACAGAGTGGGACACTACTTCAAACAAACAAACAACAATAAAAATCAAGGTGGGGGCTGGAGAGATGGCTCAGCGGTTAAGGCACTTGCCTCCAGTGCCTAAGGCCCCCGGTTCAATTCACCAGGACCCACATAAGCCAGACCCACAAGGTGATGGCCCTGGTGTTCTCTCTCTCTCTTTCTCTCTCTCTCTCTCTCTCTCTCTCTCTCTCTCTCTCTCTCTACTTGAAAATGAATAAATAAAAAAAAATCAAGGTGGACTTGGTGGTGCACGCCTTTAATCCCAGCACTTAGGAGGCAGAGGTAAGAGGATCGCTATGAGTTCGAGGCAAGCCTGGGACTATATTAGTGAATTCCAGGTCAGGCTGGGCTATCGAGATCCTACTTCAAAAACCAATAAATGAATGAATGAATGAAGAAAAGGTGAGCCATTCTGACCCCCTGTGACAGGACAGTTTTTTAATGAGTGATCTGGCATAGCATGTGCCACTGTTGTAATTCTCTTAAAATCTAACCATTTGGTCTACAAAGCTCAAACGGGTAAATTCATTAGACTGGATTTTGTGAGGCCTCTTTCCCTTTAGTTATGGAACAGTTAGACAATGGCACATCCTATCTGCCATTAACTCATCTATTCCTCACAGCGGCTATGCAAGGTAGGTATGATTATTAACCACATTTTGTTTTGATTTTTATTTTTTTAATTTATTTTTAAATATTTTATTTATTCATTTTTAAGTAGACAGATACAGAGAGAGAGAAAGAGAGAGAGAGAACCAGGGCCACCACCCTGTGTGGCCCATGTGGATCCTGGGGAATTGAACCCGGGGCCTTAGGCACTGGAGGCAAGTGCCTTAACTGCTGAGCCCTTGATTTTTATTTAAAAAAAAACAAAAACTTTTATTTTACTAACACAAGACTTGTACATAGTTTCTACTTATTAAATAAAAATATTAATGATAAAAACACATTTTTTAAGAAGGAAGGGATAGAGAAACAGAAACAGAATAGGTACACCAGGGCATCTTGTCGCTGAAAACAAACTCCAGACATATGTGCCACTTTGTGCCTCTGGCTTTATGTGGGTACTGGAGAACTGAACCTAGACTTTCAGGTTTTGCAAGCAAGTGCCTTTAAGCACTAAGCTATCTCCCCAGCCCTTGGTTTGGCTTTTTTTGAGACAGGGTCTTGCTATGTACTTCCGCCTAGCCTTCAAGCAACAATCCTCCTGCCTTAGCCTCCCAAGTGCTGGGATTATAAGAATGAATGTGCCACCACATTCTGCTATACATTAAGACAAAGAAGTTGGGGCTAACAGAGGCCAGCCAGTGAGTGGCAGGTATTTGGCTCCAGAGGATACTCTTAACAACTATGTTGTGCTCTGCCCCATTGGCCAGCGGATCTCCCTAGTAACACCGTTTCCCTGTGAAATGTTCACATTATATACCTCAAATGTAGTTTTGGTCACACCAGCAAGCCCAAAGTACATCATGCCTCCAGTTCTGGAGCTAACACATATTTCTCCAATTTCATCTGTCTTGCAGAGCTGAGGAAGTCCGTCTGGTTTCACAATGCACATCATGCCTAATGCACAGAAAACACAAAAACATGAGTTTCATATTCAGAGTGGTATTAAGAATATCAAATAGGCTGACCGTGGTGGGCCTTTAATCACAGCACTTGGGAGGCAGAGGTAGGAGGATTGCCGTGAGTTCAAGGCCATCGTGAGACTACATTGTGAATTCCAGGTCAGCCTGGACTACAGCGAGACCCTACGTCAAAAACCAAAAAAAAGAATGCCAAATAGGAGGCCAGGTGTGGTGGCACATACCAGTAATCCTAGCATTGGGAGGCACAGGTAGAAGGATTGCTGTGAGTTCAAGGCCACCCTAAGACTATATAGTGAATTCTAGGTCAGCCTGGACTAGATCAAGACCCAACCCCCCCACCACCAAAAAAAAAACCCAAGCAAAACAGTACTAAATATGGGCTGGAGAGATGGCTCAGCAGTTAAAGGTTCTTGCTTGCTTACAAAGCCTGACAGCCCAGGTTCAATTCTCCAATACCCACATAAAGTGAGATGCACAAAGTGGTACACACACCTGGAGTTCATTTGCAGTTGCATTAGGCCCTATCATACCCATTTTCATTCTCCTGCTCTCTGCTTACAAATTAAAAAAAAAAAAAAAAAGCCAAACAGGAATACTATAAAGAAAGCTGAAACTGCATAGGTATGTTTGAAATCTCAAGTGTTTCAAAGCAGTGGCATATTTTAAAAAGCTGGGAGTCCTGGCACACACCTTTTATCCCAGCACTCAGAGGCAGAGCTAAAAGGATCACCATTAATTTGAGGTCACCCTGAAACTACAAAGGGAATTCCAGGTCAGCCTGGGCTAGAGTAAGACCCTACCTCATAAATAGATAGATAGATAAACAGACAGACAGAAAGAGAGATAGATAAATAAATAAATGAAATAAAATGACTGCAAGGTTGAGATGAACCAAGTGTTACCCTTATAAAGGGCATTAATAACTCACTTTCAAGTATGGCCTAACAACGGGGTTGGCAATTACAATGAAAACTAGTAACATACTACTTAGTACTTAGCTTTTCATGTGAAGCCGTCAGTCAATAAATCATGCAGTATTCGTGGAAGGCCAGTGTGATTAAAGAGGTTTGGAGAAATCATGGAACTAGCCACTAAATTAGGATTTCTGGATTTGAATTTACAGTTCCCTCTCTCCCCCTCTCCTTCCCTCCCTCTGTTTCTTTTTGTGGCACTGGGGATGGCACACAGGGTCTTAGGCATGCCAGGCAGGCATTTGACCACCAAGCTATAGCCCCCTCACTACCAGTCCAGGCCCTACTATTTCTCATGACAGATCCTTATGAAATACACATGGTGTCAAACATGGTGGCTCACACCTATAATCTCAGAACTGGGAAGGCTGAGGTAAGAGGATTGCTATGAGTCTAAGGTCAGCCTGATCTACAAAAACAAACAAACAAAGAGAAACGAAAAGAAAAAAGACAAGAAAAGAACTAGGCATGGTGGCGCGCGCCTTTAATCCCAGCACTGGGGAGGCAGAGGTAGGAGGATTTCAGTGAGTTCAAGGCCACTCTGAGACTACATAGTGGATTCCAGGGCAGTCTGGGCTAGAGCGAGACTCTATTCCCCCCCCCAACCCAAAAAAAGACAAAACAAAACCCAAATGGTACTTTCACAGCTTACCACCAGGCATTACATGCCCCACATCCTGGACTGTCAGTGCTGAATTTTTATCTTCAGTATTGACCCGAATGACTCCGTAGCTTAACCCATTCATTGAGAGAATGGCTCTTCCCGGCAAAGGAGCCCCTGGAACTCCAGGCCTAAAAAGAAAAAAAGAAAGAAAAGTCAGGTAAATTAAATGGCATCAAGAGAAGAACACCAGTATGTAGGAATACAAATTTCCTCTTGCTACAATACAATATAATTTTAATCACTTTTTAAACCCTCGAAACAAGTGAAATCAATCAAATGTACAGGTAAAAAGCAAAGTCAATGTTCAATCAGGTGGACAAAGTAAATTCTAACCTGTAATTATGACTATGTTGGTCTTGGGGTGGGGTGGTGGCAATAACCCCTGTAATCCCTGCACGTGGGAGGCTGAAGCAGGAGGATCAAGTGTTTGAGGACAAGTCTAGATTATATAGGAAGATCCTGTCTCAAAAGAACAAATCAAAGCTGGGTGTGGAGGCTCACACTGTAATCCAAACATTCAGGAGGATCAGTTGTAGGCCAGCTGGGCTGCAGAGTGAGACCCTATCTCAAAAAAGAAAGTATAGAAGAAGGGAAGGAAGGGGGGCTGGAGAGATGGCTCAGCAGTTAAGGCATTTGGCTCCAGTGCCTAAGGACCCTGGTTCAATTCCCCAGTCCCACATAAGCTGGATGCAGTCCCCCCCCTCCTCTGGTTGCAAGTAAATAAATAAAAATATATTAAAAAAAAAAAAAAGCTGGGCATGGTGGCGCACGCCTTTAATCCCAGCACTCGGGAGGCAGAGGTAGGAGGATCACCATGAGTTCAAGGCCACCCTGAGACTACATAGTGAATTCCAGGTCAGCCTGGACTAGAGCGAGACCCTACCTCGAAAAACCAAAAAAAAAAAAAAAAGAAGGGAAGGAAGGGAGGGAGAGAGGGAGGAAAGGAGGGAGGGAGGGAGAAGAGAGGAGGGGAGGGAAGAGGGAAGGAGGAGGAAAAGAAGGAAAGGATGAAAAGGAGGGAAGGAAGAAAAAAAAAATTAAGAGGAAAGAATCTGGCCCAGGCTGACCTGGAACTCACTCTGTAGTTTCAGGCTGACCTTGAACTTACAGTGATCCTCCTACCTGAGTACTGGGCCTGGCGGGTATACTTTTATAAATGTACTTCAGCTATAGTCAAGAACTGTCTATTTCTAGTCTAAGATGTAAAGGATTCAGAAAAGCAAAAACTAATTCACAAATATGAGATAAGAATAATTAAATAATAAGTTGCTTCAAACTACTAAGTAATTTTTATTTTCAGGTTTATGAAGCTATGTATCACCTGGAAAACACTGCACATTTCACCCAAGTTACAACACACCTCAAGAGCACCAACTGGGCATCCTGAACAGTACCTGCGGATGGCTACAGTCATGGCCTCAGCAGACGTGGCACATGGACAGATGGCCTCAGGTTTTAGGCCATGGCTTTGGAACAGACTCAGGAAGGCATCACAGGATGATACAGACCCTAAGGAATTGGAATAGATCAACTTGAAAGCTGAAATTATAATTTTCATTACTATGGGAAACTGGTAAATGGTGGGCTGCTGGTGTAGTTAGGAGAAATAGTATTATATATCAGTCATTCTATACAGTTTCCCGTGCTTGTGAGGTGGCCTGATACATTTTAAGGATGAATTAATTAATTAATGCTCATCCTGCTCATGAAGGTCATGGACACTATTCAAAGTTACAATGTGGAATGAAACTCTCCGAGACAACACTGCAGGCAGTATGCAGCTTGTTGGTAAGCTAGCAGCTCTTTCTGCAGGAACTGCTAGAGCTGGGGAAAGCAGTTCTGGCTTAGTCCCACCATCTTCTTTTTTTTTTTAATTTTTTTTTTTTTTGGTTTTTCAAGGTAAGGTCTCACTCTAACCCAGGCTGACCTAGAATTCACTATGTAGTCTCAGGGCGGCCTCAAATTCATGGTGATCCTCCTACCTCTGCCTCCCAAGTGCTAGTCCCACCATCTTCTAACAAACAGTTTCTGACCTATTTCTTATTAAGAAAGAAGACAGTGCTCATTTCGGCAGAACATATACTTAAAAAAATTTGGAAAGCCAGGCATGGTGGCGCACGCCTTTAATCCCAGCACTCGGGAGGCAGAGGTAGGAGGATCGCCATGAGTTCAAGGCCACCCTGAGACTACATAGTGAATCCCAGGTCAGCCTGGACTAAAGCGAGACCTACCTCGAAAACCCAAAAAGGACTAGTGAGATGGCTCAGCAGTTAAGGCACGTGCCTCCAGTGCCTAAAGCCCTGGGTTCAATTCTCCAGGACCCACATAAGCCAGACCCACAAGGTGGTGGCCCTGGTGCATTCATTCTCTCTCTCTCTCTGCTTGAAAATGAATAAATAAAATATTTAACAAAAAAAAAAAAAGAAAAACCAAAAAAAAATTGGAATAATACAGAGATTAGCATGGCCCCTGTGCAAAGATGACATGCAAATTCCTGGCACACTCCGTATTAAAAAAATGAAAGAGCTGCCGGGCGTGGTGGCGCACGCCTTTAATCCCAGCACTCGGACGGCAGAGGTAGGAGGATTGCTGTGAGTTCGAGGCCACCCTAAGACTACATAGTGAATTCCAGGTCAGCCTGGACTAGAACGAGACCCTACCTCGAAAAACAAAACAAACAAACAAAAAAAATGAAAGAAAGAAAGAAAGATGACAGCTGAGACAGCTGACATGGTCACACACAGCAGAGTGAGTTCTGGGTCAGCATGAGCTAGTGTGAGATCCTACCTCAAAATTAAATTAAATTAAAATGAAAAAATAAATAAATAAAAAAGAGGGATAAGACAAGGGCTGGGGAGATGGCTCACTGGTTAAAGCTGCTTGCTTACAAAACCCCCTGGCCTGGGTTTGATGTCCCAGTACCCATATAAAGCCAAATGCACAAAGTGGCACATACATCTGGAGTTTATTTGTAGCAGCAAGAGTCCCTGGTGTGCCCATTCATATTCTCTCTCTCTCTCTCTTCCTAAATAAATAAAATTAAATTAAAAAAAGACAAACAAGCCAGGTATGGCACATACTTGTAATTCCAGCACTTTGGAGGAGGAAACAGGAGGATCAGGAGTTCAAGGCTAGCCTTTGCTACTAAGTGAGCTGTAAACCAGCTTATCTCAAAGCAAACAAAAGGACATAAAATCCAGTGTCTGTGTTTTATTTTTATTTATTTATTTTTTAAAATATATTTTATTTATTCATTTTTATTAGAGAGAGAGAGAGGAGAGAGAGAGAGAGAATGGGCACAATAGGGCCTCCAGCCACTGCAAATGAACTCCAGACACATGCGCCCTCTTGTGCATCTGGCTTTCACATGGGCACTAGGGAACTGAACTCAGGTCCTCTGCATTGCAGGCAAACACCTTAACCGCTAAGCCATCTCTTCAGCCCCAGTGTCTGTGTTTTAAAGCACGATGATCAGTGTGATTACTGACAAAAGCCACTTGTGACAAAATTCTCCTGTGTGGTGGGCCAGACTTTTGTGCTTATACAGAAAAACAAGAAACATAGCAGATCTTTAGAATTACTTTTTGCAAACTCCTTTTATTTGCTATTTGGGAGAATGTATATAAAGTTCATATACTTGGTGACATCAAGTCACCTTTGTATCTTCTTTATCTAAGAAACATGATAGGAAGAGTGTGCAATGAGCAGGTGTGGCTTTAAAAGCTTACAGACCCATTGAGAGGGAAGTGGATAGATAAAATGTAGCATAGGTATGCCATGAGGTATTTGGCAAGCGAATGGAATGAAGCACAAATGCTAAAGCATGATAGAACCTGAAAACATGCCGTCGACTGAAGGAGCCCATCACAAGAACCCTCCTACGGCCGGGCGTGGTGGCGCACGCCTTTAATCCCAGCACTCGGGAGGCAGAGGTAGGAGGACCGCCATGAGTTCGAGACCACCCTGAGACTACATAGTGAATTCCAGGTCAGCCTGGGCTAGAATGAGACCCTACCTTGAAAAAACAAAAAACAAACAAACAAAAAAACAACCCTCCTAGCATGGTTGTGTTCACATGAAATATCCAAAACAGACAAATCTAGAAACAAAGTAGATGCATGGTTGTCTACGGCTGGAGAGCTATGGAGAGTCAGATAATATAGTTATATTGCCTCTTTGTAGAAAAATAAGCATACCAAAACCATTGAACTGTACACTTTAAATGGGATAAGTTGTATGGCTTGTGATTTGTTTCTCATTAATAAGGTTAAAACAAAACAAAACAATAACCATGAGGTCCAGGGTGGTGGTGCACACCTTTAAACCCAGCACTTGGGAGGCAAAGGTAGGAGGATCACCATGATTTTGAGGCCAGCCTGAGACTATATGGTGAATTCCAGGTCAGCCTGGGCTAGAGTGAGACCCTACCTGGAACCCCCCCCCCCACACACACACACACAACAAAGCAACAACAAAAACTACCAAACCAACCAAACAAAAAGCACTTGTTGAGAAAAAAGAAATTCTTGGAATACTCACAGGGGTTGGCTCCATCAGTCACAATTAACATCCGGAGAGAACTCAGGCTCACATCCCTTTGGTCCCGATGTGCCATCATAGCCCAGTGCAGGTCTCGACATTTCACTAATGCTACTTTGGCTATAAGTTCAAAGGAGACAAAGTTAACATACATATACCCAAAATTTGGGAATATGTTTAAAATGATACAATAAAAACTATTAAAACTTATTTTAGGAATAATTATCACTTGGAGAAAATTTTTTGTTTGTTTGTTTTTCGAGGTAGGGTCTCTCTCTAGCCCAGGCTGACCTGGAATTCACTATGTAGTCTCAGTGTGGCCTTGAACTCACAGAGATCCTCCTGCCTCTGCCTCCCGAGTGCATATCTGTTTGCTAACTGTCACCTCCAGACAGGTGACATTATCCCAGCCAAGGACTCTGGACAACATAACACTCAACAAATCTTTTTTTTTTTTTTTGGTTTTTCGAGGTAGGGTCTCACTCTAGTCCAGGCTGACCTGGAATTCACTATGTAGTCTCAGGGTGGCCTTGAACTCATGGCAATCCTCCTACCTCTGCCTCCCGAGTGCTGGGATTAAAGGCGTGCGCCACCACGCCCAGCTCTTAACAAATCTTATTCTGGGCTCCAATTTGGGAGAATTCATCTCAATTCATAAGAAAGGGCATAAGCCAGGCATGGTGGTGCATGCCTTTAATTCCAGCACTTGGGAGTCAGAGGTAGAAGGATAGCTGTGAGTTCAAGGCCACCTTGAGACTGCATAGTGAATTCCAGGTCAGCCTGGGCTACACTGAGACCCTACCTGGGTGGGTAGGAGGTGTGAGGGGACACACAAAATCAGGGGAAAATAACAACAGAAAGGGCATGAGTGCAATGAAACAGACAATTTACCTAATTCTATAATTATTGAACTTTTAAATGTTACACATCAAGGTGAA
>PVHP010053208.1:0-10852 GCA_004024765.1 Zapus hudsonius
CAGCACTTAGGAGGCTGAGGTAGGAGGATTACTGTGAGTTCGTAAATTCGAGGCCAGCCTGAGACTGCCTAGTAGATTCCTAAGGTCAGCCTGGGCTAGAACAGGACCCTACCTTGAAAACCCAAAATAATAATAATAATAGATGGTGAATCCCCAGATATAACCCATCTGGCAGGCAGAGAGATTTGGGGAGCCTGACTCCAGGTCTCCGGCATCCTTCCTGCTCATTCCCTCTGCACAGTCTAAAGACCCTGCATTTCTACACCAGTCTCCCCCACCCCAGCATGACCCCAGAGTCCCAGCCCCAATTCGATGCTGGGTGGATGGATGGATGGATGGATGGATGGATGGACAGCCTTGACCTCTCCTGGGCCATGCAAAGGCAAACAAGTGTCCAAGCAGGAGTGACCCAGCCTCGGGACAGGGAATGACAGACACCCAGCTTGCCTCTCTGGTTGTGCCAGCCTGCCTGCAGATGCCTCACTCTGTGCTGCCAACACACTTGGCTGGACAGTATGCCCGCCAGGAAAGGACAGGCTGTTCCCAGAGGCCCGCAGTGTGTTGGACTAAGTCCCCACTCTCTTCTCAAACAGGCACCCAGCTCTGCGGGGTCTGAGGCAGGAGGCAGCTTGCCACTCTACAGTGTGGGGATGCGGGCTGAGTCACCAGCAGGTCTTAGTTCCTTCCACGTCAACACTGATCAGAGCAAGAGGAAAGGACTTATTTTTAAAGTCATCTGTAGGAAACAAGCCCCCTGTCTGTGCCTGTGTCTAACAATGCCCCTGCCAGCCCCACTGTGGGGTTCCTGCAGGTGGACAGCAGGGGCCAGACAACCTGGGAAGGGCAGGGAGCAGAAATCATTCCTCCCTCTCCTGCACCTCACAGAGATTTTGCAAGGCTTGTCTGCCACCCACAACTATGCTCGAATCCACCTCCCTCACTTATCCCTGAAGGCCTGTCCGCTCTACTCTTGAATACTCCCAGTGACACACAGCCCCAGTACCCACCAATGCCATTCATTCTGTCTCTGGCCAATTTGAACTGTTTTAATAAAAGAGATGGAGGCTGGGTGTAGTGTAATCCCAACGCTTGGAAGGTTGAAACAGATGGATTGGGAGTTCCAGGGCAGCCTTGGTTACAGAGTGAGTTTGAGCTCAGCCTGGGCTGGATGAGACCTTGTTTTCAAAATCCAGAAAAATAAAAGGTTATGGGTGAGGCTGGGTTTGCTGAGCGTGTGTGAGGCCCTGGGTCCATACCCAGTACTGTACATAGATAGAAGATAGATTGATAGTTAGATAGATAGATAGATAGATAGATAGATAGATAGATAGATAGAAAAATAGATAGATAGATTACATAGATAATAAATAGATGATAGATAGATGATGATGATGATGATAGATAGATGATGATGATGATGATGATAGATAGATAGATAGATAGATAGATAGATAGAAAAATAGATTATATAGATTACATAGATAATAAATAGATGATAGATAGATGATGATGATGATGATTGATAGATAGATAGATAGATAGATAGATAGATAGATAGATAGATAGATATAATATGAGCTAAAGACAGGAGAAAGAGAATTAGAGGGGAGGGGGAAAGAGTGGGAGAGAGGGGAGATGAGAAGAGAGAAGTCAAGCTGAATGGCACTGCACATTCACTCTGGTCTTTGCAGAGCAGCAGGAAGAAAAGAGCTGCGTGTCCTGAGTCGCTGATAGCTCATTCACCTGCAATTTGGGGCCTCAGCCCCTTGGTTGGGAGGATACTGAGACTTCAGGGTCCACAGTGGACACTGACCTATAGGAACCTTGTGCCCTCTGCATCTCCTGCCAGGATGTACCTGGCCCACCTAGGAACCCACAAGGGAACGAGCAGAGCTGCCAGGGGAACCTGGCTTCCCATCAGCTGCTGGCCAGGAAGACATGGTTCACACAGGTGGCCTGTAATCCCAGAGCCACAAATATCGTAGTGCTTTTCCCACAAGGCAGATGCAGGTCTAAGGGAAGAGGAGAAGCTGACTGTCTCTGTCACTGTGCCAGGCTTCACAGGAAGGTGAGGAACACTGGGAACCAGCAGGTCCCCTGAGTCCTAGACTCTTGTTAATTTCCTCTGAAGCTCTCTGGCCATGTGTGGCCACCGCTGGGTACATGGAGAAGGAAAAGAAGGGGTGCTCAGCTCTTCCCCATTCACTCTGAAGGCCTCTCAGACCTCATCTGTGGCAGGAGAGACATGGACAGACAGGTGGATCTAAAACAGCTGGAGCCCTCCATCTTCCCCTGTCCACGAGTCATAACCTAGGTCCTGTGGTGACTCTATGGGAGATGGTGGCTTAGCGGCCACCTCTACCTGACATGCAGCCTCAGTCCAGACCCTATGGCTCCCCTGAGGAACAGGATGCCTCTGGGGAGGGCGGTGAAGGCTCAGCGAGTGTGGGTGGGGTTTCTGTCACTTTTACGGCTACTTTCCTTGATCAGGTAGCCAGATCAACCTAAATGAGGCTGGTGAAGTGACCTTGGGGGAGTCCTGGGTTTGCCCAGCCTCCTGCTTGGCCCCTTTTTCCTCAGCATGAGTCACAGCCTGATGACTGCAAAGAAGGGCCCTTGCCAGGGACTTGCTTCCTCTGCCGGGCCATCTGAGGGGGAGGGGCCACACAAGTGACAAAGGGCCAGACCTGAGGCCTCGGGATCCATAGGCACACCCCCAGAATCCACATGGAGTAGGGTCCTCTTGCCAGGAGGGGACAGTCTTACGGGGAGTTGTGCAAGTCGGGAGCTAGCTGAAGGGGTGACTTAATATGGAAACAAGCCAGAAGATTCCGGATCAAGCCAGATCAGGACCTCTGGAGGCCAATTACCACCTTCCCACTTCTGGGTGGTAAGTCCCCAGGATGACACCATGTTAGACACAGGCTCTGTCACAGTTGATGCTCTGTTCATCTGTGACCCCCTCAATACTCCTGTCTTGATTTCTCAGTCTAGGCTTACAAGCTGGTGATGGGTGGACCTTTCCTTTCCAAAGGGGAGATGTGACTTGACAATTCCCTTGATCACAGTCTTCCTGGCTTTCCATCACTTGTTTGACACAGAGTGAGCCCCCCCCCACCACTCATTCTCCCATCTTCTCAGGTTTCAGATGTCACTTCCTCCAGGAAACTTCCCTGGAGCCCTCAGATGAAGGACTACCTTTCCTCAGTTTCCCTAATCCCTGGCAGCCTTATTGCCACGTGGCACCCAGGAGACGCCTCCTAAGTGTTCAGTGACTCGAGCTGAAATCCCTTTAAAATGCCAAACGACTCAAAGAAAAGAAAAGGGCAAAACAAACCCGGTGTGATAAAGCCTGTTTGTCCTCCCAGCCGAGGAAGAAGGGTTGAGTTCTAGGCTTGCCTGGGCTTCATAGCAAGACCTGCCTCAAAATAAATAAATAGCCAGGCAGGCATGGGGCCACATGCCTATAACCCCAGCACTCAGGAGGTGGGGGCAGGAGATCAGAAGTTCAAGGTCATCTTTGGTTAGACATTGAGTCAGTCCTACCAGCCAGCTGGGTCAGCTCTCTGTACGACATTCCTCACCTTCAGGAACAGGGTGGGGACATTCCCAGACAGGGCCATGTCTACATTCATTACAGAGACCACAGAGCCTGGTGGTTTGATCCAGCCTGGGACCCCCCCCCCCATTGTTAGCCTGTGAACCTGAGTCTAGATGGTGCCTGCACAGCCTGACTCCAGCCCCTAGTGCAGAAGGTGTGGTGTGGGTCAAGGGTCTCCCTGCATAGACAGGAGACAGACCTGGATCCTCTCTTGGGGGTCTTTGCATGCAGCTGTGTGACACAGCTGAACACCACTGCAGGCATGTTGGCCAATATGTTAAAGCAAGAGCCGACAGCACCCCTGGTGTGGCTGGGAGGGAGGGACGTCTCCACAAATCCCCCACGCACATCGCTTCACACACATGTGGCTGGCAATCACCCACACGCCCATGCCAGGGAAGCTGGCTCATAGCCCGCCAGCAACAGGGCACTGGTAATCCCCAGCTGTTCCCTGGATGCCACAGGGAAACACGTCCTGACAGGGATGGAGAGTTAGAGTCGGTTTCCAAGGCCAGACACCCCAAAGAGGGATGCTGGGCCATGGGATGGAGCCTTCCGCTCTCAGTTCTGTCACTCACGCTGATTTACTGAACAGCTACAATAAGCTAAGCAGCACAGATCAAAATAATCCTCTTGCTGGGCGTGGTGGCGCACACCTTTAGTCCCAGCACTCAGAAGGCAGAGGTAGGAGGATCACTGTGAGTTCAAGGCTAGCCCGGGACTACAGAGTGAGTTCCAGGTCAGCCCGGGCTAGAGTGAGACCCTACCTCAATAATAATAATAATAATAATAATAATAATAATAATAATAACCATCTAACCATCTCAAGGAAAACCATCTAGAGGCCTGGAGCTGTAGCTCAGTTGGTACTCAGCATGCATGAAGCCCTGGGTTCAATCCCCAACACCATGTAAACCAGGCATGGTGGCACACATCTATCTGCACTCCCAGTACTTGGGAGATAGAGGCAGGAGGATCAGAAGTTCAAGGTTATTCTTGGCTCCCTAGCAAGGGCGATAGGACACACGGGACCCTGTCTCAAAAGAAATTAAAAACAACAACACATCAAACTGTCTTGGTCCTGACCTGGTGTAACTTACATAAGAACCTGGCACTGGGAGGCACACAGAGCTGGACGGCTGGTAGCTGGTGGCCATGGTATGTGACTCCACATCTGTACACATCTGTGCACATCACTTTCCTTGTGCCCACTGCTCTGGTCTTCCTGAGGTATTGTTAGCAGGTTAAGGTACCAGCCTGGGGTTGAATGCGTGGCTAGGCAGTATCTGGAGATGGCTTATCCAACCAGGATGATAGATAGGCAAGGAAGAGTCTGGAGGACCCGAAATACCCCCTCCCACTTCTTCTCCAAGGCTTCTGGGAGAAGGAATGACCCTCCCTGCCAGCTTCACCCCTGGAGCCAGCCTGCCAGTCCTGGGCCGCACAGACTTAGGGGACGAGGAGCTGATGTGAACCTCTGACTAGAAGAGGGCTCCGGACCCAGAAGAAGCTCTGGGGGAAACCCATTCTTAGAAGCAGAGTCAGACCAGACAGATGGGGTTGCTAGAACCTTCCTTGGGGCCTTCACTTCACATGGGAGCAGAAACGACAACTGGGGAATGAGGGCAAGATCAGAGAGACCCCTTGACCACTCCAGGCCTCCTCCTGGCATCTATGAACTGAGGATGGACACTACTTCCTTCGTGGGATGATGGTGAAATGAAAATGCATTTTTATCCATAAAATGCTGAGAACAGAAGCTGGCACACACACATACACAGCTATAAAATAAGACACACAATGAAAATAGGTTAAAAAAGATAGGGCTGGAGAGATGTCTCAGCAGTTAAGGCACTTGCCTCCAGTGCCTAAGGCCCTGGGTTCAATTTCCCAGGACCCACATAAGCCAGACCCACAAGGTGGTGGCTCTGGTGCATTCTCTCTCTCTCTCTCTCTCTCTCTCTCTCTCTCTCTCTCTCTCTCTCTCTCTCCTTGAAAATGAATAAATAAAATATTTATTAAAAATAAGACACACATTGAGGATGGAGAGATGGCTCTGCAGCTAAAGGTGTTGGCTGGGAAAGCCTGCCAGCCTAGACTCCGCCCCTAGCACCCACGCAAATAAAGCTGGATGCAAAGTGATGCACGCATCTGTGATCCCACCATACCAGGCTGGTGTGTATGTGCAGTTCCTTTGTAGCTGCAAGAGACATCTTCCCAGAGAGAAGGAGAGGTAGACACCTTGGATCTGTCCTCTGCTCCGGGATCAATCAATAAGACTTAATAAAGATTGCACATGGAGAACAGTCTGGCCTCCATGGCTGCCTGAGTGCTCTGCCCCACCCGCCCACTAGAGGGAGCAGGAGAAGCTGGGGGGGAATCTGTCTCCAGGCTCCTGGCACCCTCAAGTTCCTGTGACTCTGCACACACACGTGCCTGCGCTCTTATGCACATTAAACCATCTGCTCACACGTTCCCAGAACCTGTTAGGTGTTTAATTTCCAAGTCTGAGTGGGGCTGAGGCTCTGTTTCCATAGGAACCAGGAGCCCCTGAGCAGCAAACTTCCTGTCACCCAGGCAGCTGAAAAGGAAGGGTGGGGGGAAGGGTGGCGAGATGGAGCCCGTTGTCATCCACTACCCTAAGGGCAAGGTTCAGTGAGAAAGGCCTGGCATGGGGGTCACCACTGCACACATGTTCTCAGATACCAGGACACTTTGAAGTCCAAGCTCTTGTAAAAAACAGGCCCCTGGTGTGGACAAGGGTCTCAATGAACGATGACATCCACATGGTCCCTGCTTGAGTAACCATCACTGTCACTTGAATGGGTCTAGAATTACCTACGAAACAAATCTCTGGGCATGTCTGGAGGAGTTTCGAGATCAGATTCACGGAGGTGGGGTCTGGGACGACATAAGAGGCCAAGCTGAGAGCTGCTGGTTCCATCACTGCTTCCTGACTGGGGTCCTCGGCGACCTTCTAATTTGGACCCCCCTCGCCTCCCCTGCCTTCATGGACTGGACTCTTGAACTTCGAGCCAGAACAAACACTTCCTTCCTTAAGTCGCTTTGTCCAAGTATTCTGATGTCGTCACGGGAAAGGAGCCGACACACGAGCAACGTGATTCTTTGAGAAACACCCTGGTGCGTTGATATTAAGTGAAAATGGCGATAAACCACATGCTCCCATTTTCTCAGAGCTTCTGAGTCTCGGGGTCTACTGTGACATTTGGGACTCACGATAAAGGCTCCCTTTCTTTTTTTAAATATTTTATTTGTTTATTTGAGAGAGAGAATGGGCCTGCCAGGGCCTCCAGCCACTGCAACGAACTCCAGACACACACACCACCTTGTGCATCTGCCTTTATGTGGGTACTGGGGAATCGAACTAGGGTCCTTCTGACTTGCAGGCAAACGCCTTAACCACTAAGCCGTCTCTCAGCCTCCCTTTCTACCTGGATGCTTCTGCACCACCTGTTCTAGCAGCCACCCACCTAGCCCCCTGCAGATTGCCCTCCAAGACAGTATCTCAAGTCCTGTGGCCATGTGGGTCCCTCCCCTCCTAGGGCTCCTTGAGTTCTGAATAGACCCCCTGCAGAGGGGTGTACTGTGTCCCTCAACAAGATATATGTTCAGACCAGGCATGATGGCACACACCTTTAATCCCAGTACTTGAGAGGCTGAGGTAGGAGGGTTGCTGTGAGTTCGAGGCCAGCCTGAGAATAATTCCTGGTCAGCCTGGGCTACATCGAGACCTTATCTTTAAGGGGGAAAAAAAAGGTGTTCAGCCAGGCATGGTGGTGCACGCCTTTAGTCCCCGCACTCGGGAGGCAAAGGTAGGAGGATTGCCGTGAGTTCAAGACCATCCTGAGACTACATAGTGAATTCCAGGTCAGCCTGGACTAGAGCAAGACCCTACCTCGAAAAACCAAAAAAAAAAAAAAAAAGATATTCAGAGCAGAACCTCCAGTATCTATGAATGTGACCTTATTTGGTAATAGGGTCATTGCATACGTCACTAAAGTTAAAATGAGGGCACAGTAGAGTAGGGTCAGCCTAATTGCTCATCTGCCTGTTTCCTTGAGACAGAGTCTCTCAATCAGCAAGCCCCATGATTCTCTGGTCTCCAACCCCCACAGGACTAGGCCAAGCTCAGCAGTTCACATGGGTCTGGGAAATCAAATTTGATTGGTCTTAGGTCCTCCTATTTGTCCAGCAGGTGCTCTAAGCACTGAGCCACTGACCAGCTCCTGACTGGAGTTTTTAGGAACACACAGAAGAGAAGGCCAGGAGAGAGCCACCAGAAACTAGTCATGGAGGGCCAAGCCAAGGGATGCCAAGAAGTCCCAGCCACTTCCCCAAAGTGAGAGAGGCCTGGGGCAGCGTCTTCAGAGCCTCTGGGGGGTGCCAGCTCTGGCTCACCCCTTGGTTTCAGACTTCTGGACTCTGGGCAAGGACAGACCATTTCTTTTTTTTTTCAATTTTATTTATGAGAGAGAGAGAGAGAGAGAGAGAGAGAGAGAGAGAATGGACATGTGAGCATGCCAGGGCAAATGAACTCCAGACACACGTGCCACTTTGTGCAACTGGCTTTATGTGGGTACTGGGGAATCAAACTCTGGTCCTTCTGCTTTGTACGAAGATGCCTTAACCGCTAAGCCATCTCTCCAGCCCAAGGCCAGACCATTTCTGACGGCCTAGGCTAAAGGGTGATGCCCTACCCTCCCAGCAGCTAAATCCTGCATCTGTCTCAAGGCAAAGCTGTCACCCCAGCTGTGGTCAGCAGGTCACTGATCAGCTGCGCACCTACACACGGAGCCTCATGTGACTGCCCTGCCCCCACTCCCGTTTATGCAGTCAGTCACTCGGATCTCTTCCCTCACAATACGGCATCCTAGGGACCCGAGGTCAGGGAACCTGTGAGCTTTGGGTTTGTTGAGATAAGGTCTCTGTAGCCCAGGTTAGACTTAGAGCAATCCTCCTGCTTCAGCCTCCTGAGAGCTGGGATTGCAATATGGCATCTCAGAGCCCAGGGCCAGCCAGGAGGACGGCTGGACTGCTGCTGGCCAACCCTTCCTGGGGTGGAAACTTCTCAGCTCTGATCTTGGCTGGGACTCCAGGGGCAGGCCAAGGGCCATCCCAGAGGTCAGCCTTCCCACTGCCCAGAGCTCTATGGAAGAGGCCCACCCAGGCTTCAGTGTGTCAGCTCCTGACCTCCCAGACCCTGAGAGCCCCCCTTTCCCCGGATGCAGATGTGTCGAATCCCCCTGACGGCCTGAGACGAGAGCCTCCGAGACAGTCCCTCAACTGCCCCACACATTCGGCGACATGTGCTGCCCCTGCCCCGCACCCACTTTCGGTTGCTGCGAATGAACGGCAGCAAAAACATGATTTTGTGCCAAGGGCAGGGCAACAGCTTCCCAGAGTCTGTTTCCTGCCAGGCCTAGGTACGCTCTATGGGAGGGCTTGCTCTGTGTGTGTGTGTGTGTGTGTGTGTGTGTGTGAGAGAGAGAGAGAGAGAGAGAGAGAGAGAGAGAGAGAGATCAGGCACATGTGTCCCTCCATATGCAGCCTGGCAAGGGTGGAGAGGTACACAGAAATTCTGTCTGAAGAAGACAGTGAAGGGGTTGGAGAGATGGCTCAGTGGTTAAGGCACTTGCCTCCAATGCCTAAGACCCTGGGCTCAATTCCCCAGGTCCCACATAAGCCAGACCCACAGGGTGGTGGCTCTGGTTCTCTCTCTCTCTCTCTCTCTCTCTCTCTCTCTCTCTCTCTCTCTCTCTGTGCTTGAAAATGAATAAATAAAATATTGGGCTGGAGAGATGGCTCAGCGGTTAAGGCACTTGCCTCCAGTGCCTAAGGCCCTGGGTTCAATTCCCCAGGTTCCACATAAGTCAGACCCACAGGGTGGTGGCCATGGTGCACTCTCTTCTCTCTATCTCTCTATCTCTCTCTCTCTCTCTGCTTGAAAATGAATAAATAAAATATTAAAAAAAGAAGACAGTGAAATGGACGTGAGACCTACACACACACCTTCATCCCTACCCACACACATCCATCCATCCTTGACTCCTTCCTACATACATGCAGACACACACCTGCACACATCCATGCACACATGTATGCATACACTCCCACACTCCTGCATACCTGCCCATGTGTGCACACCCCCACACTCTTGCACATGCCCCCACCCAGATGCTTACCTTCCTACATGTCCCACAATGCGCACAGACCCGCATCCCTCAGACATGTGCACACACATGCCACACACACGCACACACGTCCAGGCCCTCCCCACCCCCAGCATCTCCAGACATCAAGCAACAGATCGCACTTTGGAGATCTCACTCTGGGGCTCGAGTGAGGTCTGAGCGTGGGAGGTGGTTGGCTCTCTGGCTCCCCCTCACCCACCCTGTTTCCTCCTCTTGCTTCTTTTCATCCGCTCTGCCCCTGACCTCTGCGCCTGGGTGTGAATCACTTCCTCTGGGGAAGGGTGTAGATGCGCGCACACACACATACACACGCAGGCCGGGGAAGAAGAGACGAAGGCCTCCTTCCAGACCTGGTGCTGGAGCCTGTGCCCAGGCTGCTGCTGGAACAGGACCTGCCATGTCAGTTACAGGCCAGGCCCAGGGCCTGCGCCCCTGCTCTGTCCCTGGGAAGCAGAAAGACAGAATGGAGGGAGCGCCTGAGCCTTTGGGGGGATCCTCTTTGCCTACCCCGGAGTGGACCCCAGGGCGCTGAGCACACAGGAACGAGTGGCAGGGCCCACCCTCACGGGAGCACTGTCCAGGCCAGATGCTGTGTGTGCTGGGTAATGGGCGAGGGGAGCCTTGGGCCACACAACAGTCCCGAGAGAGCTGAGCTCCCGGAGGTGATGGAGCCCCCACCCTCCCAGCCCTCCAGCTTACGGTGGGGGTGGTCACTGCGCTGGTCTAGGCTCCGTGGTCGCTGCTCTCTCTGTACTGGGCTGCTGAGGAAGGTTGACCTTCCAGGTCTAAGGCTCACAGGAAGGAGGAGCACCCAGCCCATGGTCAGGACAGGAGCACTGTGGACCCACTGTATGTCTGGAAGGGCCTCCTTTCACCTGAGTAGCTGCTGCTACCCAGCATTCTTCTGGAGGAAAGCCTGGGACTCTGCAGCCATCAGAAGCTGGTGGCTCAGCAGAGCCTGAGTGAGGATGGCTCCACGTGAGAGACGATTCCACTGCATGAGTCCCTGTTCTTTATGAGAGAGAGAGAGAGAGAGAGA
>PVHP010053209.1:0-10861 GCA_004024765.1 Zapus hudsonius
AGTAGGGTCTCACTCTAGACCAAGCTGACCTGGAATCCATTATGTAGTATCAGGCTGGCCTCAAATTTACAACAATACTCCTACCTCTGCCTCCCCAGTGCTGGGATTAAGGGCCTGTGCCACCACACCAGCCAAATGAGTTTCTTAAAAATGCTTTTTGGTATATATCCTTTGCAAAGGCCAGAGGAGGATACCAGTCTTCTGTCTTATTTCCCTGAGATAGTTTTTCTCTGAACCCAGTCTTTTTCAGTTAGACTGGCTGACTAGCAAACTTCTCATGAGTGGGGTTATAGGCATTAGTAGTCATGTGTATCTTTGTATATGGGTTCAGGGGATGGAAATTAAGTCCTCATGCCTGTGCAAGGGCTCTTACCAGCTGAACCATCTCTCCATAACTTCAGAAGTATTTTAAAGCACCTTAATAAATCTGCTCAAAGATTCATTGGAAAAGTCAGTGATAATGTGTCAGGAATTGCAAAGTCTCATGAGAAAATTGAAACTACATGAAACAGGAAATTGAACTTCTATGTTGAAAACATAACCTCTTAAATGAAAAAAAAAAGAATTATTGAATGGGCTTGTCATAATCAGGCACACGCCGCTGGGATGAATCTTCAAACCAGGCACAATTTGGGGGAGTAAAGTATTTATTGAAACTAAAGATTGAGGGGAAGTCCCATAACAGTGAAAGAGGCTGGCCCTCTTTCACAGGTCTCAGCAGAGAGAAAAACCCATCACCTACACCATACACACAATAAAGAGCAAACAGGCAGGAGAGAATTTCTTCCCCTTTATATAGGCTTAGGGCGGGGGTCTTACAACCCTTCCCCAGACTTAATTGCTTCCTGAGTCTCTGGAATTTCCTTCCTGCACTGCCCACACAGGAAAGAATGTTTAGTTATAGCTTCTTTGAGCTTCTTTATATCCTGCCCCCTACTGAGAGGCTGTCTTCCTGTAAACATCCTCAGAGACCCACCCAAGAGTTACGAAAAAGGTCAAGTTGACAATGAAACTTGACCATCACAGGGCTTAACATCATTAAGAAGTGTCACTAACTGTAAAGACAGGACATAAGAAATTATCATATCTGAAAGAAAGACAAAAAAGTTTGGTTGGAACATATCAGTGAAGAAGGTTGAGTAATGTGTAGATATCAGTCTGTCCTGAGAAGTGTCTCTCACAATACCAACAATGCCTGTATGTTCCTTTTAAATTTTAACCTCTGCATCGATGATTTCATCTAACAATGTTTTTAATTCTTATTTTTTTGTCTTGAGTATATATATGAAGTAGGCTATGACAATTTGGAGCTGTACTGATGCTTTTAAGCTTTTCAGACTGAAATCTGATAGAGAGTGTGGGCTCCTAATATTCTTATTACTCGTACCACATTTCACTATTGTTCAGGCCAATGTATATATATAAATAAATACTTTTTGTAGAATGCGAGAAACAGTGAAGAGTCTTATTTATGGCTGGAGGTATCCAGACAGGGCCCTTCAGATCATTTCTACCTTAAAATTCTAAAATGGAATCTTGTTATGTTGATTTGAATATAAAATAACTCTCATAACCTCATGTGGTTGAATACATAATCTCTAGTTGGTGGTATGGTGCAGAATGGTTTTGGAAGATGTGAGTAGTGGACACTGATTGTCTGTCTGCCCTTGCCAAGCCTTTCCTGCCATTATGAACACTTATCCTCAAAAATATAAGGTAACATAGACCCTTCACTTCCCTAAACTGTTTCTGGTCACGTGTTCTGTACCAGAACATGGCTGCTACAATTGAATTATCTTTAATTACCTGTGGCTTCTCTTTTTTTTGGGGGGGGGTTAATTGGTTTGATTTAGAACATATCTTGGATTTTAGACTAGGCTGGGCTTGATTCCATTCTCCTATTACAGAGTGCCAAACGCTGGGATTACAGGTGGATTCCTGTGCCCAGGTCTCCCGTGTTTGTAGGTACTAGATTGCCATGCTTTGCTTATTCCAACTATTTACTTGTACATTCACTTAATTATGCAATCAAATAGTTATTCATTTCTTAACTATAGAATTATCAAGCTTCTATCATGTGTCAGACACTGATTTATGTGTTTGATTATTTCAGGGAACAAAAAATTCTCCCCTGAGGAGTATGTCTTCTGATAGCAAATAACAGCGATAAGAGAAAATTATGTAAGACAATAACAAGTGCTTCAGAAAAAAAAGCTTTTCACATTACTATTTTTGAAAGATCAGTAAAAAGTACTTAACTAAGGAGGTGTCATTTGAGTTTGTACTTCAGGAGAGGTTGGGAGTGGGTTAGATATGATTTTAGTAAGGGAAAATATTTTTATTAGGTAACCAGCTAGTATGAATTATTGAATAGAAGCATGTTCAGATGTTTGAGGAAGACTGAGAAGGCCAGTGGGACTAGAAAAATAATGTAAGGAGCATCATAAAGTCTTTGACTTTAACTATGAAGAAAGTGGCTGGGAAAATGGAAGGTCTAAATTGCGTGTTGCAAAACCATAACTATAACTGCTGAACCAAGACTAGACTATGCAGGAGTCAGGAGTGGGCATGTTGGGACTCTACTGCATGAATTCATGAAGCACTGAGCTTTCATCTGCTGTAGTAGGACTGTAATGCCTGCAATGTGTATTTTTCTCTAGATTGTAATATGACCAATTTAGTTCATTGTTCAATGACTAATCGGAAAGCCTAAACAATAATTTATAAATCATCTTTCCAATATTTAGGATGCATCATTTAGCATAGATTAGAGTGAAGGGAAAAATGCCATTATTATTATTATTTCCTTTCTCCATAACTGAAAGTTCTTTCAGGGCCTTGATGATGATAGGTTTTCTTAAGCTTATCACAAAACAAGCCAAAGTATTTTCTATAGTTTTGAATAAGAGATTGTTGTTGTTTTTAAAAATATTTTTATTTATTTATTTATTTGCAAAGACAGAGAGATAGAGACGAGAGACAGAGAGAATGGGTGTGCCAGGGCCTCCAGCCACTACAAACAAACTCCAGACACATGTGCCCCTTTGTGCATCTGGCTTTACATGGGTACTGGGGATTTCACATGCCCTAAATGCTGAGTCATCTTTCCAGCCCAAGTGGTTGTCTTTTGCATGTATTTATCCTTTGGCAAGTGAATCCATGTTTGAGGGCTAATTATTTGTGAGTCTTCAGATGTACAACGTGTAAACAAAACTACAAAATTACAAGCATGTGTCAGGAGCACTGGGAAACACACACACAAACACACACAAATGCATCAGTTCCAACAATATTCTCACCCTTACATATTTTAATTGCAAAATGAAGTTGCCTCTTACAGTTTAAGTATCTGCTAAGCCTACTGGCTTTTTTGGAGGGTAAGAGTTATTGGATAGAAAATGAAATCAATTTAAAATGCATTTATAGTTTGATATCCAATAGTTCTTTTAATAACAGACTATAGATTTAGCTACAAAGTTTGGGCATAACAGAATTTACTTTTAGCCTCTAGGATGATAAGGATGAAAGAATAAATGTATATAATTAAACAAAGATGAACAGATTATTTTAGTATAGAAATGTATATAGTATGCATTTCACAGTCATACATTATGTATTATAATTCTAAAAGTCATCATAATTAATTTATAATAAATCTTCACTCAAAAGCAGATTATGTATTATTGCCAAATTATATTATTTCACTTCTAAAATTTCACATATTTTTATTATTGACAAGATGATTGACATATATTTATAAGGGCTTATATCATATATCTTTTTATATTTGGGCTTTACTTGAGAAAGGGTAATTTTGACTTTCTGAGGGTTTAGTACACTCTGTTGAAGAACTGACTCATTAATTACTCCCTGAATGAGAAAATGGATTGAATCACTGATCACATCTCTTCAGCTTCTCTAAGGAAACTTTAAGAAATGTTGTTCTACTGTCATGGTGGATCGGGGGTTGGAATCTCAGCACACTGGGGGCTGTGGTAAGGGGATTGAAGGATCAAGACCAGCCTGAGAAACTTACAGAGAAGAGATCTGAATGACTGATCCATTGAAAGACAGAGAGAGAGAGAGAGAGAGAGAGAGAGAGAGAGAGAGAGAGAGAGAGAGAGAGAGAGATTTCCTAAAAAAGTACTGCTTTTTGTGTTAACTACAACAGATAGCTTCAGGGCTTTCTCTTATCTAGAAAGTGAAAATCAACATAAAGTATAAACTTATCAAACAAATATTCAAAATACATAACTATCTATCATATATACATTTGTCATATTGAAAGTATATAAAAAAATCTCTCAATGCCTATTTTTGGCCCCTAAGACTGCTTATATTTGATTCTTTTTGATAATTTTATATATTTGCATCTAGAATACTTATATAAGGAATTAAATTGTAGTGCTATTGTATTAATTCTCAGTTTATATTTTGAAGCATGAAAACTAATTATGTCTAGCTTATGTAGATTGCTACAGGGAGCATAATTGTCATAAAGTTATGTAGTTCTTTTCCAAATTTATATATGATATTTCACCCAAGGGACTCTTGCATCAGTGAGTTTTATTAGCAGATACAACTATGTTTTGAAAACAAGCAAATTCTTTTGGAAATGTGCCTATATAGAGAAATTTATATTTGCTTTTTTATTGGAATATATAAAATTTCAAAGAAACATTTTAAAAATCACTAATTTTACCAAGTGTTATTTATGTACCGTATTACTTAAAAAATAGAACCACTAATTCACATTTTTATTGATATCTTTATTCTCCAAAATTAGATACACTGTATGAGCAAATATCATTTTGGTATCCCCATTTCCTTCCTCTGAGTCCTCTGTAAAAGGGGATGGAAAGAATGGGGGTGAGGAATGGGAGGGTGTGGTGACTTATACAATAAGCTAAACAATAATGAATTGAAATCAAATTTTCATTTTTATGTGGTATGATTTTTTTCCTATCTTTTCTGAGAAATCTTCAGTTGGACTCCTATTGGAAGATGATCATATCTCTTACTTTTCCAGAGGAAACAGGTTTCTCCTATGATCCTCAAGCCTCCCCACACACCTGCCTCTAAATATTGCTTTATATTCAACAGAGATCATGGCCCTTCCTCATTCCAGGATAACTACAAACAGTGTCTTACAAGCCCACACTCTCCATCCATCTATGTAGTTCAACAGTAATCAGTAATCCCAAGTCCTCTTTGCATAATTACTTTTTCAGTTGCCTTCATCCCATTAGTATTTTACATGGTATGTTATGTTTTTCTAAAGCCATTAGAGATACAATTCCTCATTAGAAGCTACACTCAACTCCAGACAAGACATGACATCCTTTCTCTCTTTTCCACCGACTCCTCAATGGACTTCTTCACTCTCTGATGGTTAAATTGTGTTGGTAACTTGACCTTTTTAGTACCTTTGGGTGGGTCTCTTCCATCCTTTACAGGAAGGACCTCTTAGTAGGGGGCAGGATGCAAGGAGGCTCAGGGGAGCTAGAAACAGACATCCCTTCCTGGGAGGGTAGTACAGGAAAGACTCAGGAATCCAGTAAGTCTGGGAAAAGGTTGCAAGATCCTGCACTAAGACTATAGAAAAGGGGAAGAACTCTCTCTCACACCTCTGCCTGGTAGCTGGTGCTCCTCTTCATCCCTTCATAGGCATTGGAAGGAAGCTTCCTCAGCCTTCCAGCCTGGACTGAAGCCCTGTGTCTGCCCAGGAAGCCTTCATTCCTTCAGTGCTGGATTAGGATTTCTGAGGCATCCAGCCTGGTGGATTTAGGGGCTTTGGGTTCCTTGAATCTAGGCAGAGGGATGAGGCTGACTAGGAGACCCTCTCCCATGCACTTCACTTCACCAAGCCCATGTCCATTTTCAAAAATGGCTATTTTTTTTCTATATATGCCCAAAGGCATTTTGGATGTTCTTTTTTGTTTGATTTTCATAAAAATCTCCTGGACTTCTAAATTTCTTTAGATGACATTTTCTCTTTCATGTGATACTTCCATGACTCCCCATTCTCAATTTTGCATGTCCTTCCTCCTTAATATTGAATGATAAGGTTTCAGTTTGGCTGACTCTGGCAGCCTTTTCCTATATAGCATTTATGGGGAAACTATATATATATATATATATATATATATATATATATATATATATAAATGTCTTTTAATGTCAGCTATACAGTGCATTTCAATGCCCTTATATTCTCTGACTCTGATCAGGTGATGAATAAATATATATTAATTAAATCAATAATAAAATGGAGTTACATTTCAATCTGTTATGTATACTTTAATATTGTTAACTTTTTAACATAAATGGCACAGTTACTTTTTTCTTCTTGATAAATGACTTAAAGGTTACCCAGAAAGTTTAATATGTAAATCTATTAAAAATGAAATAGAACTTCCCAAAAGATAAAAATGGAAAAAATAATAACTGCCAAAAAGAATAAAAATTGAAATAAATTCCAACACATATGTGAAGAGATGACATATGATTTAACTAGCTGAAAAGCTCTATTTCAAGGTGATAATTTATAGTCAGACTCTGTGGTTCATCCTTGTATCAGACTCCATATTCGATTGTACTCTTAATTTAAGAATAAAATAGCAGTTTTATGATATAATTTCCACTATCTGAAAGCAAGTGTTGTGAAATCTGTAGTGATGTATCAGCTGAGGGGTACAAGTTCACCGGAGTTCACTTCAACTGAGTCTGTGATTTCTTGGATATTAAAAACTCTAATTTATTTTATAATAGTCTGATAATTACAAGATTTTAAAAATCATATAAGCCTGAATTTGAACCTCATCTTTGGTTATCAGTAGCAAAATCCAATATAATTGTTTGCACCCCATTTCTTAGTTTCAATCAATCATGCTTATTGTTAAGAAATGCTGAGATGTGAGGTGTGCTGGATTGAATCAGATGTCCTCCTAATCTCCTGTGTTTTAAATGCTTGACCCCAGGTGATGGCAATGTTGGAGGTGGAACCTTGCTGGAGGAGGGGTTGCTGGGCTTTGGAGTGTTACATCTAGCTCTCCCTTTCGACAGCTAGGATCACTGTCCTGCTGCTGTTGTCCACGTGTAGTGGCAGAGGTGATGTTCAGCTTCTGTTTGTGCCATCCTTTACCATGCCAAAGTAAATCCTTTCTGGTCCAGTGTTGTCTGGCAAGGAGAAGTTAACTGCAACATGAGGCATCCCCAAATTTAATATATAATATATCAAATAATTTACTTGAAATGACAAGCATTCTGCTAGGCTAATATTGCGACTTTATTTTAACGAGTTTTAATTTTTAGCTTTGCCCTGTCAGTATTTTCCCTGCTATCATTGGAATACAGTTTGAGTGTGTGCAATTGTTCATGTGCTAGAAATTTAGTCTCCAGTTGTTTAACGCACCTAATATGGTGTCTGAAGCAAGTGGATTCATAATCCACTTGAGTTTTGGTAACTTGGATACTTTCCCCTTTAAAGTCTTTTTTAAAAAGTAGGAGTGCATTGGCTCTTATGTTCCCTGCATCTGGTATGATGTAACACAGGCCACAGTCAGTACCAGCCACTCATTGTTGTGTCCTAGCATGGCTAGATCAGGAATATCCTGGACAGTTCTTCATTATTCCTTAGTGTTGCTGATCTCAACAGAAACAGGAAGCCCTGGGTATGATTGGCTACTCGTGTAAATATTTTATTTTATTTTACTTCGGGGGGGGGGGTGAGGTAGTTTCTTGCTCTAGCCCAGGCTGACCTGGAACTCACTCTGTAGTCTTAGTGTGTCCTCGAACTTAAACAGCATCCTCATACTTCTGCCTCCAAGAGCTGGAATTAAAGGCGTGCATCGCCACACACAGCATATTTGTGTAATTTTAATTGCTCACTTAGAATTAGTGCTTTGAAAGTTTTTAAAATAGTTTTTTTGAAAAAAACTATATAGAAATGTTTATTAGAATTTAATTATCAGTAAAATTCTGCAAAGCTTACCATGAATCAAATGCTGTGAAGAGAAATAGATTTATATCTCTTCTCTCTCTTTTTCTCTCTCTCTCTTTGAAAGGAATAGAGAGAGAAATGCAGAGAGAGAGAGAGGGAGGGAGGGAGAGAGAGAGAGAAAGAGAAAGAGAGAGAAAGGGGGAAAGAGAATGGATACACCAGGACCTTCAGCAGCTGCAAACAAACTCCTGACACATGTGCAACATTATTCAATTTGGCTTTACATAGGTACTAGGGAAACTAAGCCAGGCCATCAGGCTTTGCAAGAAGGCTCCTTAACTACTGAACCATCTCTCCAGACTCCCAAAAGAAATTGTTTTTATATTTTCTGAGTATAGTCAAGTTGAGCTTCCTTAGATTTACTGATTTAATAAATGAAACTCTGAATGTCCTAGAGAGATTCAGTCAAGGTCTGCTTCTTTAGATCCATACCAATTCCCTCATTTATTTTTGATTTATCAGAGCCTAGAATTTTATACCTTCTACTTACAATATGATATTAAATTGCTTAGGCTGCACTTATTGCCCTGTCCCAGGCTCCCTGCTCAGTGGGCTTGTAATATTACTATGTATTCAGACTTAAGTTTTCCATTAAAAACAAAAAGGAGTTTAATTAAAACTTAAATTAAAGAGTTTATAAAATATGTATATTTTAGTACTTTCTCTGTTTCCCACAAGTTCTGTGTTGAAAAGGAATACTTCAAATCATGAAACATAACTGGTACATAAGTCATAATATAAGTCTTACACTATTACACCCTCATTGAGCTCATTGATTTTTGGTTAATCCTCCTTTTCATTGGGCCCAAAATTATTCTTTTGAATATGACTTTATAAGTAAATAATAGGAAATAGCTGTTATATTTCTATTCACACTGCATAGCATACCATAGCATGTCTGTAATTATATGTATTTTAGGTCTGAAGTGAAAAGAGACAGCACTAGTTACAACCACACCATAGACAGTTACAAAAGATTCAACCATAAGTACATTTGAATTTACTGGAATGAATCCACAAGTTTTATTTTTCACATTCAAAACAAAACTACAATTTCGCTCATGTAATTATCTTTTTCTATTTTTTAATTTACTGTTGCAAATGATTATAGGTCTGGTATGCTACATACATGTAACATGTATTAGATATATATCTAATATTCCATATATCTTTTTGTGACACTTAGAATTGGATCTAGGGCTCTATGCATACTCAAAAAGAGCTGTAGCTATAACTTTATCCCCTTAGTGTGTTGTATTTCTAATACAACACAAACATATATATATATATGTATATATATATATATATATATATATATATATATATATATATATATATATATATATTATTTCAGGGGAGCGGAAGTTCTTAGTAAATAGTTTACATATCATCTTTTCACTCTATTTGATCATATATATTTATATGCAAATAAAATGACATCAATTATAAGTCATTTTACATATTACATTAATAAAACTTCCAGCTACTCTATGCTTTGTGTGGTATCATCTATATATTTTATAGTTAAGAAAATTGAGCAAAGATACTAAGAGTTATCCAAGGACTAAGATCAAGAAAGCAAGAAGTTTAAGATCTTGGCCACAACTGCAAGTCCAGAACACTTATTTATAGTCATTGCGTGTGATTGTCATGGCACCATTGAAGATAAGTAAATAACGCAAAATCAATTCACAGTGTTTAGCTTCCAATTCATATCATGCCATTTTCTATAATTTATGTGTCCTGTACTTTGCCAGTTTTAAAAACCCCACCACCACCACCACCAATAACAACAACAAAAGATCAGGCCAGGAGGATTCAAGATAATCAGAAAGCAGCACACACTTTACGAGAGTATGCACCATCAATTTTGAGTCTGATTCCATTTACCAGCCTGGGTTTATCCTTCTTCTGGTCATTGTATTAAATTTGTTGGTGAAAACAATGCTGAGAAGGGTACCTAAATTAGTAGAATTAATATGGTAAGTGAAATCACTATTCAAAAATGTCTGTATCTTGATTTCTCAGGTTAAGCTTATGAATATGTTAAGGTGACGTGGAAAACTAGAAGTCTAGTTGCAGGTCAAATCAATGTGGCTATTAAAATGAACTGAGAATAAATAGAGTTCCCTGGATTATCCTGGTGGGTCTACATTAGTCATGCAGGTAAAGCAAGAGAGATGTGGCAATGGAAGAAGACGCCAGAAGATGGCGACAATGAGCACCCCTCAGAATAGTATTTGGAATTTATTTCGGGCAGTTTATGAGCAAGCCTGGGAATGAAATTAACTAGAGCTCCCAGAAAAGAAAGCACGTGTGCCATCTTGGTCTAAGCTTGGTGAATCAGGGCTGAGCTTCTGATCTAAGAACAGAAATCAAATAAATTTGCATTTAAATCATTAGCAGTAGTCAATGGTGACCTGTGATTTTGTTCTTACAAAAAAGCCACAGCCATTCAATCAACACAGGATAAGCCAGTGAGACAGAAACCAATGATTTTTGACACAAAGACCCCTAAGCTCACAACATTAAAGCAGCCTTAATACTCATCCATCATGACTCAGGGAACTGAGCAGAAGAGGGGGCGGAAAGATTGTGAGAGCCATGGTGGGGAAGATTATCAGAGGCATGGCACCCCTCAGTAACAACACACTTGGGCCAGGAGAACCGGGCTGAGTACTAGGCTATACATGGTCCCCTGCCACAAGGACTGATCCAGACGACCCACAGAGGAGGATATCCAGCTGGTTGGGGATGGGGAGGGGGGCATTGGGGAATTGGGGATGGCAACTAATTGTTTGCCCACTAAATAATGTAGCTCATTATAGACAATAAATATATATTAAAAATTATATAAAT
>PVHP010053210.1:0-10738 GCA_004024765.1 Zapus hudsonius
AACTTGGTCAGGGTGAATTATAGACTTGATATGGGTTTGTATTCGGTTTGCTAGAACTTTGTTTAGGATTTTTGCATCCAAGTTCATCAGGGATATGGGTCTGTAGTTTTCTTTTTTTGTTACATCTTTGCGTGTTTTGGGAATTAGGGTGATGGTAGCTTCATAAAAGGAGTTTGGGAGCCTACCCTCTTTTTCTATGTCCCTGACAAGCTTCAAAAATAGAGGTTTCAGTTCTATGATGAAGGTTTGGTAGAATTCAGCTGGGAAACCATCTGGACCAGGACTTTTCCATTTCGGGAGGATCTTGATTACCCATTCAATCTCTGTGATTGTTATTGGGTTGTTTAGGATCTTTATCTGCTCTGTTCTGAGCTTTGGAAGTTGGTAAGTGTCCAGAAATTTATCCATTTCATCCAGATTTTCTAATTTTGCGGAGTAGAGGTTTTGGAAGTATGACCTGATGATTCTACCAATCTCATCAGGATCAGTTGTGATTTCACCTTTGTCATTTTTTATTTTGTTAATTTGGGTCTTCTCAGTTTTTTGTTTGATTAAATTGGTCAGGGGTTTGTCGATCTTATTGAGTTTTTCAAAGAACCAACTCTTTGATTTGTCTATTTTTTCAATTGTTTTCTTTGTTTCCAATTCATTAATCTCAGCTCTGATCTTAGTTATTTCCTTGTGTCTTGAGCTCCTAGGGTTGGATTTTTCCATCTGTTCTAACGATCTTAGGTGAGAGGATAGTTGGTTGATTTGAGACCTTTCTGTCTTTGTTATGAAGCCATTAAGTGCAATGAATTTCCCCCTTAGCACTGTCTTCATTGTGTCCCACAAGTTTTGAAAGTTTGTGTCCTCGTTATCATTTGTTTCTATGAAGTTCTCGATTTCCTGTCTGATTTCTTGTTTGACCCATTCATTGTTTAGGATGGAGTTGTTCAGTCGCCAATATCTGTTGAATTTTTTGGATCATTTCCCATTGTTAATTTCTAGCTTTAATGTGTTGTGATCTGATATGATGCAGGGGATTACATTGATCTTGCTGAGACATGATTTATGGCCCAGTATATGGTCAATTTTGGAGAAAGTTCCATGTGCTGCTGAGAAGAATGTGTATTCTGTGTCCTTGGGGTGGAATGTTCTGTAGATGTCTGTTATCCCTAGTTTCTCTATGGTTCCATTTAGCCGCTTGTTTTCCCTGCTTGTCTGTTGTTTGTACGATCTGTCTAAGGATGACAGTGGAGTGTTAAAGTCTCCTACTATGATGGTGTTGGCATCTATATCTGCTTTATTTTTGAGTAATTTATGCCTAATGAACTGAGGGGCCTTTGCATTAGGTGCATACATATTTAGAATAGTGATGTCTTCTTGTTGTATTTTTCCCTTGATGAGTAGGAAGTGGCCATCCTCTCCTTTTTTTATTGCTGTTGGTTTAAAGTCTATTTTGTCAGATATTAGAGTAGCCACACCTGCTTTTTAATTTTTTTTTATTATTCTGTGGTTTCTTCAGCAACAGGGTTTTGCCTCAGGCCTGGGGAGGGCACTCAAGAGCTTTGACAGAATTCTGTCTTGTTTTTGAAACCTCATGGGTCACTTTGGTCAACAGCTCAGTGAGGTGGCTGGGACCTGGAATTGTCAGACTGCTCAATTATTCACAGGCTTAGACATTCTCCCCTACTACTCATGGCCCCTCTTACCAGTTGATGCCCACTACTTGCTCTGTAGGTTACAGTATGCTCATGAGGATTTTATGTTTTTGAACCTAATTTGATTTAGCCTCATGCTTAAGCCATTCCCCTCCCCTCTTACCTTACACTGCATTCATAACCTCTCACTTCTTTCTACTAGTCTGCATAGTGAAAATGGTTATCCTGGTTAAGGACCGCATATGAGGGAGAGTATGCTGTGTTCAATTCTCTGTTCTTTTGAGTGTTCGCTTAGTAAGATCTACACGAAGTCAGACTATTTTTTCCTAAATTTCAAAATGTCATTTTCCCTTTCAGCTAAGTAGAATTCCATTGTGGAGATACACCACAGTTTCATTGTCCATTCGCCATGGATGGGCATTTGGGTTCATTCCAATTCTTGGCTATTATGAATTGAGGTGCTAAAAATATAGTTGTACAAAATTTTCTGCATTGAGATGTGACATCTTGCAGGTAGATGCCTAGTAGAGGCATAGCTGGGTCCATTGGTAGTTCTATGTAGCTGAACTCAAGGCCTCAAGAGCTTCAATTTAATTTCCTGTAGAGTAAATCCATTCTCGGGCACCTGTGGATAAGTTTGTTATTTACCACTTCACTGAGTTTCTTTTTGAACTTTCTAAAGAAGCAGGCCAGTGTCAAGGGGTTCAGGGCTTTGCCTTGTTCTCAGTGGGAGCAGCCCATCACTGACACACAGCTCTGACCCTTCCACTACACAGTCATTGCCTCTCACCCTTGATCACTGGCTAGGAAGTAACCATGCTTAGAGAATTGCTTTTGTTAACTTTGGTCTTACCGTACATTCCTGGTAAAAACTGAAGAAGGATTACTGGAGACAAAATGGAAGAGAAACTATATTAGCTTTTTTTTTTAATACATATCCTCTATGTTTCTATGTGTTACATAGGTTTTATCTTATAAATATTGTTTTCTTTTTTTCAGAATTTCTAACTATCTACCATTAATGTTTAGCTTTCCATATTATTTGCTTTTAAGAACAGATTTTATATACATATATATATGTGTGTGTGTGTGTGTGTGTGTGTGTGTGTGTGTGTGTGTGTTAGTAAAAACAATAAAACCAATTTCTCAAATAATTCCAATCAGAACCTAAATTCACTGGAAGAACCATCCTGGATTCCCTGTCTCATTACATATACCTCCCAGATTGGGTGTGCAAAGAAATCCAGTGAGGTTGGAGGCTCTTCAGATTCCACTCTTCTCTAGCTGACAGCCAAGCTGAGCCTAGAAGCAATGGGACCAGTGGTCATCGTTTAGAGACAAGCTGTTGCCTTCAGGAAGAATAGATTGCTCATTGATGCTTTCTGCAATCCACCCAAACTTTTACAGAAAAGGATAGACTTGCAGAAAACCCAAGGATGAGACATATTGGGTATCTGCTGCCTGGTAGAGTATGAGATGCTGAGAATTATATTCATAGCAGAATTCCAGAAGCTTCTCTCAACTTATCACGATGTTGAGTGGCTATAAGAGCTGCATGAAAGAGACTGTTCAGCCACTGAACTGTGTCTTTATTTTTATTACTGTTGAAAACGAATTATGTTGGCAATGGGGATTATAGATTCAAAACATAGTTAGAGTACATCATCCTTTGGTAAGATTGGCACTATCAGGGCTGTTGCCTGGCCAGGGCACCTGTGCAGGCATATGCCCTGAGGGTACTGTGTCCAGGAGCCCAGGGCCTAACTAGCCAGAGAACACAGGCTCTACGGGAGTCGGCTAACTTCCTGAGTCAATAACTACACTTTTTAAGCCAACATGTTCAAAGGAAAAAGAATGAGCCCTAGGAAAAATTACGAGGGAAAAATTAGACTTTCAGTGTTGCAACTGGCTTGTATGTACTTTCCTCCTTCCCGAAGCTCCCACTTTGTGGTAAACATGCTATCATCTTCCTTTTTTTTTCACAGGTGTTAGCTGAGAGCAATGTATTATATCAAATTAATGTCTCCTTGTTGTTTCCTTCTTAAAACAAAATTCACCTATGTGACACTTTTTGAATTCCCTCCACCCAATCACACACACACGCGTGCACACACACATACACACACACACACACACACACACACACACACACACACACACACCCCATGTGTTCTCGTACAAAGGAGATAAATTTTAGGACTGGAGGACTTCTCTGCCCTACATCATATACATATACATACACATACATATACATATACTTACCTACTATGACACTCAATCCTCTCATGTGGCCTACCTTGAAAGCCCTTTCACCTCTCCCATCACACAGTCCCTACCTGATTCATCTGATTCTCCACTTTGTTTGAATGAAATCATAATAAAAATCGTGTGGATATGGTAACATTATTTTCATGAAGTTAAGATTCACACATAAAAATTTAGTACTGTAAATGTGTTGTTGTTGTTGTTGTTGTTTTTAAGACCAGCTAGGCACGGTGCTTACCTAAAATCCTAGCCCTTAGGAAGTCAAGTCAGGAGGATCATGAATATGAGGCAATTTGGGCTCTACAGTGAGATTTTCTCTCAACAAAAACTAAAAATAATGGCAAGGATACAGCTTAGTTGGTAGAGTACTTGCCTCATATACATGAGGACCTGGGCTCAACTTCCAACATTTTAAAAAAGAAAAAGAGGGCTGGAGACATGGCTTAGCAGTTAAGGTGCTTGCCTGCAAAGCCTAATGACCTGGGTTTGATTCCCCAGTACCCATGTAAAGCCAGATGCACAAGATGGCACATGCATCCAGAGTTCATTTGCAGTGGCTGGAGGTCCTGACATGTCCATTCTCTCTCTCTCTCTCTCTCTCTCTCTCTCTCTCTCTCTCTCTCTCTCTCTGTATATCTCTCTGTTTGCAAATAAATAAATAAAATACTTTAAAAAGGAAAAGAATAAAAGTCAACCTAGAGCTCCTGATATTTATAAACTTCAGCATATTTTGAAAGTTACATGACATTAATTTTAACATAAAGGAAAATAAATCAACAATGACAAATTAGCACACAAACAGGCAGTGCGTGGGAGTGACTTGATTGTATTCAGGTTATTGCAATAGTGTGAAGACGTGGAGTTTTTTAATTGATATATTTATTGTCCAAAATTAGATACATTTTATTAGCAAAGATTATGTTTGTATCCCCATTTTCCTCCTCCTTTTCCCCAATCCACTGGGTATCCTCCTCGGTGGGCATAATGGATCAACCCATCGGGTAGGGGGTTATGGATAGCAGAGGAGGCAGCCAGGTTCCCCCCCCCCCCCGCCAGTTTGTGTGTTGTTACTGAGGCAGGGCATGTCTCTGAATATTCTCTCCCACCATGACTCTTATACTCTTTCCAACCCCCTCTTCTCCTTAGTTCCCTGGGTCATGGTGGGTGAGATTTAAGACTGTTTTATTATTAAGATCTTAAGGGCCTCTGTATTTATGTTTAGGTTGTGTTGGAAATCGTTGGTCTCTGTCACACTGACTTATCCTGAGTTGTCTGATTGATTAGCTGTGCTGATAGATTTCTTGCTATCTCATCATTCTCTCAAGGGTTTCATTTGGGGGCTACACAATAAGCCTGGGGTGGTTCATCTCTTGCCAGGATGTCAGCCCTCTGCCTGTAGCTCGTGTGCGGAGTTGGAATGATCTCAGCTCTCTCACTGCCTTCTGAAAAATACAAACAGAATCTCCATCAGAGAGTAAGATCAGTATGGGTTAAATGCAACACAGCTTTCTCATTTGGGAAGACTCTATTGAGATTAGCCTCTCTGTAGTTGTCTAGTAATGAGAGTTTCTACATGGGAGCCCAAGTTTTTGGTTCCCATAGGATTTTTCTCTGAGTCCCAATTCCAGTTAAGGGCTCCTTGATACCGAGTGGATTTCTTGGCCAATTTGAAACCTGTTGACTACTTCCCCTCCCCAGGTTATGGTGTCTCTATTGCCCAAGTGATCACTTTTTGGCTCTGGAAGGAATTTACAAATTCCAGGTATTGAGTGGAGTCACTGGAGTTGCTTTGTCACCATGTCTCAGCCAGTTGAGCAATGTCTATTTCTGTGTGCAGGAGGAGTCTAGCTCTTGGTTAGAAAACACAGCATGGGAACTTGGAGGATGTGTTCATCAAGGTCATGGGTGAACAAGGGAGACACCACAAGTATTGTTGGAATTAGTGGGCAATGAGTGTTATCCAACTCTTATAGAAAGATACATAGAGTAGATATGTAGGTATGTATATGTTTGCATGCCTGCTTGACCTCAATTTCATAGAAATAGCTGAAAAGAGGTTACCAGAGGCAGAGAGCTAGGAATGATGATGAACAAAGGGAGGATATTGACCAAAGAATACTGAGAACATTGCAGATACCAAGATGAAGCCACCTTTATCAACCCCAAATAAAACCAAAGCCAAGAAATTGGGCAGAACTCATGCCAGCCTGTTGGAAATAACCACTGTCCCTCAGACTTACCCTCATAAGAAATTCCTTCTCATTCTACATGCACCCCACTTGCTGTACTTCCTAATCATTTATATATTTATGTAAAAAATGCTTTCAACATTCTTTAAGACAAAAACACTTTAGATAAGATTCTCTTGACAATGCACTTACCTAGTGATGGCACCTCCCACCAACTGGCTCACACCAAACTCCTACCCTCGGTTTCCAAGACCATTGAATACTGTAGTTCTGTATCCAAGCAGCTAACATGGTTGGTTTCCTTCCTTCCTTCCTTCCTTCCTTCCTTCCTTCCTTCCTTCCTTCCTTCCTTCCTTCCTTCCTTCCCTTTCCATCTTCCCTCGTTCCCTCCTTCTCTCTTTCTGTCTTTCCCTCCTTTCTTCCCTCCATTACTTCCTGCCTTCCTTCCCTCTTTCCTCTTTGGATAATCCATAGATTAAATTGCACTGCAGTGCTGTTATTGTAAAAAATCAATCTTACTAAACCTGGGAGAATCTGTTATTTAGGTTGACAGTACAAAATTGCATTTTGAAATAATTTTTAAGGATCTATAGCTTTTTATGTTGACTATAGTTAATAAAACTTTAATGTAGGTTTCAAATCACTCAAATCTAGTTTTTATTGTTGTTGTTTTGATATAGGGTCTCACTCTAGCCCAGGCTGACCTGGAATTCACTATGTAGTCTCAGGATGACCTCACACTCATGGCGATCCTCAGAACATTATAAGTGGGTGAAATGATAGATATGTTAGCTATGTTGAATTTTCTATAATATACACATAGATGAAATATCACACTATGCTTCATAAATATACACAATTGTTATTTTTCAATTAAATTTTTTTAAAAAAGAATCTGATCATGGCAGTGCCTCGCTGTTATCATAGCCCCTGGGTGGTGGAGACAAAAAAAAACAGGAATTAAAGCCATACCCAACTACATAATGAGTTCAAGGCCAGTCTGGACTACATAAGACCTTGTTTTGAAAACCAACAAGCACACAAACAAAAAACACCAAAAAGAAAGAAAAGAAAAACAAGCAAAAGTTTGAGGCTAACTGAGGTTGAGGTCAAGTTCAGCATTGTCACAACAGCTGATTAAGCTCATATCTATCACATATTCATATTAATCAAGCATCTTTCAATTTTCTTTTAAAACACTCATAACACTAATTCTCACAAGTTTCAAGCAAGTGCAATGTTATCTTTAGAAACAGAAAATGTTTATGAAAGCAGTATTTGAAAAACTATATAAAATCTATCTACAACCTAATCTAGTGTCACTAATCTAGAAGCTTGGGCCTCAGAACATATATTTGGGAATTACCGAAGACATCCAGGAGCTTTCAATTCAGTAGTTTATTTCTGGTGATATTTATTATCATGGAAGTTAAAATAGAATTTCAAAATATCTGCTGATTGTATTAAAACAACAATGAGCCCACCAAATAGGTAATTTTACAAATGACATAAAAGTTGCACTAATATGAACAATAATTTTATAAAAAACTATTTTCCCAAGGAAAAAATTCTCAAGAAAATAGCCATTTGCATTTTTTTACTATGAAATATTGGGTAGTGTCTGGCATGATCTAAGAGAGTGGGATCTCACCCTGGTTATAACAAATTAGAAGGATGTAGGAAAAATTAAACCTTGCACAGGTATGTAGTTGAAAAAAGCACAGTAACTCTACTGGATAATTATCAGCTTTCACCTTGGTAAGTGGTAGATGGTTTCTCTACGGGGTGTGAAGTCAGATCAATGAATTTCTCTCCCTCTGCTACAGTACAATTAGTTACTTCCTTATCCATCTTTCACTCTTAATGGATCCTTTCCCCATGTTTGATTTTGCAAAACTGTGTATTAGTCTTATGGAAAATACTGATAATGCAGGTCTTATAAATGCTGACATAGGTCACAGTACAGTATCAAAGCTAGTGTATAATAACACGGCTATTGATCACATGAGAAACACATTTAGGATGAGAAAGATTTTACTATTAGAAGCTTTCTCAATTTCCAATTTTCATTTAAAAGTCTGAACTTTAGCATGGTGGCAAATATTTTGTTTTCCTCAAATGAAAGGCTCACTTTCTACTTTTGTGAGAAAATTTGTGCTGAATATCCATTCTCAATAATCATAGTTTTTTTTCACCCTGCTGTCTTTATTTCTAATCAAATGATGATGTGTGGAAATGAGAGCTGGTGTAGCTGGCTCTTCAGTACGCACCAGGGGTGCATCTGCCTACTACCATTTCCCCTTGAGAGAAATGGACTTCTCACTCTTCTGTGAGCAAATGGCAGTGAAAAGTGAACTGACTTCTTGGAGCTGTTGTATCCGAAGCCTCTGCTCTGATCTGTGTGTCGGAACTACTAGATTTTTGCTGTACATGTCAACACTTCAGAAAGGCAGATATGACTTTCTATTGTGAAGAGAATCATTAGACCTTGAAAGGATGTTGAGAAGTGCAGGGGTCACCAGACCAAATTTTGAGAGCAGCCAATTAACTGTGACCAGTGCGTAAATCAGGATCCCAAACGTGGCATTTCTTGGACTAAATGAAGCCTGTAGATCTATTCTGCTTGGTCTCCTCACAATATTTTTATGACTTTAGATGGGGGAAAACTATCTTCGATTTACTACAGTGCCTCCATCCCTTTCACTCTGCCCCTGCTTTGCCCTTTGATGTTAATTGGCCCTGATAGACATCTGACTCTGTAATCATTGCCAAGTCAGTGGGAAAGTCAAATCCAAGGCCTGAGTTTTGAAAGTCATGACAGTATGATTGTTTGTCTTGAAAATCTAAGAAATTGAACTGGAAAACTATTAAAAGTGATTAAAAAGCTCAGTAAACACCCTCAGTTATGATAGTGAGAAAGTAATGTCTCATACAAACCCAGGGTCAATTAAAAATATGATAATAACTTCAAATCTAGTTAGTAATATACAAAACCCATAACAAGAAAACTATGAATAGAGCCAGTGGAACAGTTTTAATGATTAGCAACTATAATTGTTTAACACTGAAAACCCTCTGTACTAGCACTTACTAATTATCAGGTAGTGTCACGAGGTAGGTCCTTCACTTATGTCATCATCACAGAATTCCCCAAGCTCATTTCTGCTGAAATCTACATTTTATAGATGAAGCCCAGAGAAATCAAATGACTTGCTAAAATCCCATAGAAACAGACATTATACCATGTTCATAGCTGGAAAAATTCAGTTTCATTTCTTCTCAAATTATCTATAATTCTTATAATTGCACTGTCATGTAAAAATCCTACTTTAAGAAAATTATGTAACTCATTATGGACAATTAAAAAAAAACTTAGCCAGGAGTGGTGGTGCATGCCTTTAATCCCAGCACTCAGGAGGCAGAGGTAAGAGGATTGCCGTGAGTTCAAGTCCACTCTGAGACTACATAGTGAATTCCAGGTCAGCCTGGGCTAGAGAGGAGACCCTACCTCGAAAAACCAAAAAAAAAAAAAAAAAAAAAAAAAAAAAAAGAAAAAAAGAAAAAAAACTTGAGATACTAATTCACGTGGAGAAAGAAAAGCTTTATATAGGAATATTATTTTAAAAGAATGAAAGATGGCCTTTATATTTAATGACTGAGGTTATTTCATATCAATAGGCTAAAAATAAAGTTACATAACAAACAGTTTGGGATAATGCTTTATTCACTTAAAGAGGTAAGTTACACTTCTCCACATCACACAGTACACAAAAAAAAATTTCCAAATAAATAAAAAAGTAAATATAGAAAGTAAAACACATGTCAAGAATATACAGAATATTTCCATAATAAAATATTAAAGGTCTTCGTAGTCTCATTTGGTACTACCAGAAAACTTAAGGAATAAATATATTTGGCTCTATGTTTTTAAAGTATATTGTAAAAAATACTCATGCACATTAAAGCACCATATAAATAGGAAAGCAAATAGCAAATCAGATGGTATAAGTTCTAATAAGTAAATAAGAAATTGCTAAGTAACTCAAGCTTTAAAAATAAGCTAACATTTTCAAATTTTTCAGAAAAAAATGTTAATGCCTATTGTAGTTTATGGATGAAGAATGTTTATTTTGACTTACAGTCTTAGAGAAAGTCTCACCATGGTACAGTTTGGCAGAACTGTGCCTGGTACCATATCTTGGCACATCAGCTAGGAGATAGCTAGTAAGCTACCTCTGAACACCCAGGGGGACTGGGCTAAAACATCATGGTTGGCCCCATGTGACACAGCTCCTCCAGCAAAGTTTCATGTCCCAAGTTGCCACTAGCAGGGGGCCAAGTATTCAAAACACATGAGTCTATAAGGAGACATTTCAAACTACCACAATGTCCAATACACATTTGAAATTAGATTCACTATTGCTAATAATTCACGAAATGCAAAAATTTAAATAATGTTATATTTTTCTGTCAGAATAGTACAATTTCAAATTTTAATGACAGGAAATACTAGAGTTCACTAACACTATAAAGAGATACATTTTATAACATTCTGGCACAAGTGCTAGAAGATTTAGATAAAGAGATAACTGTTACTTTCTTAGTTGTGCTAGCAAAACCAACCAAGCAGACAAGCAGAAG
>PVHP010053211.1:0-10835 GCA_004024765.1 Zapus hudsonius
AAAGAAAGAAAAATAACATCTCCTATCTGTGTTTCCCTTCTCACTGTCCGTGTGCTGGAATTATAGAAGCCTACCACAGCTTTCAGTTTTTTCCTTGGGTCTGTCTGGGGTTCAAACTTAGGTATTCAGGCTGGTGTGTCAAGAACTTTATGCACTGAGCCATCTTCCCTGTCCCTTAACATGACTGAGCCTGGTGGTACATATCTGTAAGCCCAACACTGAGAACTGAGACGGGAGGATCATGAGGACAAGGCCAGTCTGGACCTCATCAATAGCTCAAGTCCAGTTTACACATGCACAGTCAGGTCCCATCTCTAAAAACAAACAAAAAACCAACACTCTTACTTAGCTATGAGCCATGGTACATGGGCAAGATGTGCTCACTGGTAAGTCTGCTGGAGAGTGTAACATCCTGCTTTGTGATGGAATCTGAGTCCTTCTCCACAGGGGGGGAATTCACCTCTGGTAGTATAAACCCACTCAAAAGCCTGTGGCTGGGAAGGTTACAACCCTAGTGAGGAAGCTACTGTGATTGCTTGGTTGAATGGACATGATGTGCTCATTAGAGTGCCTTCTAAATAACCACATTTATACATTTATACATTAGTGCTGCTGTCAGCTTTGCTCAGAGAAGCCTCTTTTCAGTGGTCAGTGATAACTGCAGAGGCTCCTAACTGGTCAGAGTGCTGAGAATAAGTGACTATTGAATGCTCAGCCATAAAAGAGATATCTATACCACTCTTTGCAGGGCTCAGGAAAAATCTGAAAAGAGTCCGAAAGAACGTAAGAGCCACAAGAAGGTGGGGGAGTGACGTAGAGTCCTGACTTTGGAACAAGATGTGGCTGTTCCCTCTTGAATCCACAGCAGCTGTGATTACCTGCATGAGATCTCGATGAGGCCTGTCAACATCTGGTCTGGAGGGAGAGGGTCAAACAGGACCCACTCCTGCCTGAAATTTTAGGTGCAGCTAATGATTAATTGGGGAGGAGGAGACATTTTCTTTAATGGTGTAACCACCTGTAAGGAGCTCATGCTCCTGTGAACAACCCTAGAGAGGCCATTAGGTTATGAAAAGAAATAAAAATAAAACAAAACATGAAAACTGAAGAAGGGCAAGTTGGGAAGAGGAGGGAGATCAGCAGGAGTGGGTGGAGGACAAGAGAGAGAAACAGAAGAGTGAATATGATTGACATGTACATGTTTGAAAGGGTCATGATGAAGTCATTGTTATGCATAATTACTGTATGTTAATAAAACATTAAAAAGTAGTGTCCATCTTTAGCATAATTTGGGGGATATTTTTAATTTCTCTTTATTCTCTTACTGGTGTATCATCTATTTCTCATGGTGTAAAGAAAACTTTTTCTTCCTTTCCTAATCATATCCCCTTGCATCTCATTTAATATTACCACATACTCATTATTCATAAGCAATAAATTAGACTGGTCTGCTTTGAAATTTCATGCAAAAATAATCCTGCATTTCGTAAAGTTTATTCCAAAGATAAACAAAAAGTGTGTAGTGTAGACCCATAGTGATGACATATTATAATTTGAGAAAAGCAGTGTAAGAGTCTTCATTAATATGTCTCTTTCAATGCTGTGCTGGAATGGTACTGTTTTACATAAATTGTTCTCAGTTAAATATATCGTTAAAATTAATCTTACCCTTCCCTTTTATTTCTTAAATATGGCTATTAAAACTTAAAATTTTATAGTTGGCTCATGTTATATCTCTATTAAGTATATTCATCTATAAGCTTGTTGAATGAATTCTTTACATTCAAAATTCGTACAAAACTAACATTCAAAATAACATTTGGGAATTATTTCTGGCTAATCATTGATTTTTTTTTTGTTTTGGACTTCTTTTTCCAGTTTGAGCTTCCTTTGGTCTGACTCCTATTCAAAAATTCCTCTCATAGTCTTGCAGTTCTTTACCGCAACACCCCACTTGTCAACCAACGTGATCACGGCATCAAATTCTTGATGTTATCACTCTCCAATTCATTCAACTTTCCCTTCTCCCTTTGTACCTCTCCTCAGCCCTTAGTGTTTCTTTATCTTGCACTTTGGTTCCTGCTCTCTTCTCTGCTCAAAAGTATCCCAGGGCTTTGGCTGAGGTCTGAACATCATGGTGTCATAGGATCAGTCTCATCACTATTCCAAGAACTTACTCTTTTTTTGTTGTTTTGTTTTGATTTGTTTTTCAAGGTAGGGTCTTGCTCTAGCCAAGGCTGGCCTGGAATTCACTACATAGTCTCAGGGTAGCCTCAAACTCCTACCTCTACCTCTCAAGTGCTGGGATTAAAGGCTTGCACCACCATGCCAGGTATAAGACCTGACTCTTAATATAATAGAAGACTTTACATCTTAAAAGACATCAAAGAAAAATTGCTATTTTTGTTCTCGAGAATGTGATAAATCTCCCTTAAACACACACTTATAAATTTATATATAACTTGTTTATTATATAAACTTGTAAATTTCCAAATTTTAAGGGGCACATTCAATTCATAGCACTCGTCTATCCCATATAAAGTTCAGTAAGTAGACTTGTTGACACTTCTCTGTTTTCAAGTGCAGGGGCAAAAATCTGCCATCCTTCTCTGGGGTGTTGACAGGCATGGTATGAAGTTATTCCTGCCAAAGGAATCTATTTCAAAATTCCTTCCTTCGTTCCCACTAAGTGCAGACATGGGGTCTGGGTTCAAGTAAGTTGATCATTTGCATCCTTGTGTGGTGCTTCTGTTGCATCTTCTATCACCTTGAAATTTCAGCTGAAATGTCCATTCTAAGTAGTGTGTTATCACCGTGGGTAGCAGGTCATTTTCTCTTCCCCATGATCTCTCCTCCACTCAGTTATTTCAAAGGTGAGGTTGGAGGGAAGCATTCCTGACCAAATACTGTTCTAAACCATGGAAGGTTAGCTTCTTTCCTTTAAGTCCTGACACAATTTGAATGATTTATCCATGAGGTCTACATTTCCACCAGCAGCCACACAGAGCAGGACAGTAAATCATGCAAGATTGATCTAAACTCTGCCATCTTGTAGTCTCTCAAAGCCCTTTTTCTTAATGTTAGGTTCTGATATGTTACTACAGAATAAAGAGTGTGTTTAAATCACGGTATTCTCCTTTTGTTTGGTTCATTTGTTGTTATTTTGAGAAAGAGAGGGTGGCTTTGGTCTCTCGATTCTCTTGCCTCAACTTCCCAAGGGCTGTGATTAGAAGCACAAGCCACCATATCTTAGCTTCTTGAATGGATAACCTGCCTGGTAGATGCTTAACGAATGGGTAGCTGTCTATGATCCTTCTAATGGTGACACAAAAGTCTGTTATTGGTCCTCTGAGAAAATTCTCTTCTTCTAAACCCCTTCTTAGGGCACTCAGTTTTCACCATACTTTTCATAACTATCTGCCACTAAAAACTTTCTTTTGGGTCGAAAGAAGAGTGAGAAGAATCTAAACATCATATTCATTTGTCCATAAATCAAGATCATTCAAAGAAATAATCTCTTTTCGTCTTGCCTACAATCATGATATACATGAAGTTCAAGCCCCTTCATTGTCTAGGCTTTACATACATGAATACCTCCTTGCCTAAAACTGATTATTTTGTATTCACCAATATATATTTTTCACAGAAGGAACATATAACTATATCATCACTGACAGAGCTGAAAGAAGGGGTTTGGGAGGATTGACTGAGAACTTGCAAGAAGTTACTTTTGAAGTTGTAGTCAATCATTATGGTTGATTATTATTAATTGGCGAGTTGGGTTTTTTTTTAAACCAAAGAAAATGCCTCACAGTCATACACCACTACCAATAATTTACACATTCTTCTAAACTTGCTTTCATCCCCAAGTTGGAGCTGTTTTGGAGACATGGCTATGTTCAAATGCAGCACAATCTCTGCCCAAGCAGCAGAGGGGCTGTTAAAGGAGAGAAGAGGTCAGGGCTTGAAGACTCTGGTGTAGGACAGAGAGACTGTCATGAGGCTCTCAGCCTACTCTGGAATCCCAATGGCTCCTGAAGCAGTAGGCATGTCTAACCCTTTGCCATTACAGCACAAGGATGACATCTACAAAGTTTGTGCTCAAGAATTGTGCAATCAAATTATAAAAAAATAATTTAAAAAAAATCTCAGCCATTCTCAGCTGCATGTAGCCTGCAGGCCACTGGTTGAACATATATGGTGGATGATCCCATTGTAATAAAAAAAAAATCAGTGGTCATGCTTGGTCTATTCCAAAGTTCAAATGTCTGTGGCAGAAAAATCTACATAGGAAATCTATACAGAGAAACCCTGCCCTTGGTCATGGACACAGGCCAGAGATCACACAATTGTGCTTAGCTAAAAAGAGACAGGACAACGAGTTCTAACTGGTCATATGACCCATGTACTCAGTTGGGAAAGCAACTCATGTACCATTAGCACTGACGAGCACCTCAGGAGGGACAATCCTACAGTGAGGAAAGCATTGCTGTTCCTGCATGCGCCTTTAAACCACACACACTATGAGGTTTCATCAGATGCACAAGCAGGAAAATGAAAGGCCAGGAATATAATAGAAAGCAAATGGTCCCTGCAGTAGGGAGAAAAGGGTTAGAAAAGCAGAGCTAAGTTGCTTCTGGCCAGTGACTTGCTGTGAGGCAGAGAGAAGGGAAATGCCTGCTATTATTTGGAGGACATAAAGCAGGAGTTATAAAACCTGGAATTGGCACCAAAGGGCTCATTGTTAGAAAGCACTGCAAAAGACCTGTGTTCATTCTTGAAGTTTATAGAAGATCCCAGAGGAAACTGCCGTCTTCCCTTTGATTCTGTCATCCTATGTTGGTCAGAGAGAAGGAAGTCACTTTGTAGTATCTTTGTCCTTTGTGCCCAGATAGATACACTGTGCGGCCTCTGCTTGCAAGAGCTCTTTGAGACACCCCCCTCTCCCCTCTCTGGCTGTACCAGCCCAAACTAGTGTGTGTTACAGAAGGAGAAACAGACAATGGGAGACCCCACTCCCACACTGCACACAGGCATCTGCACACACACACACACACACACACACACACACACACACAGCATTTACATAACCCACTAGCATGGTCACTATCTGAGTAAAAGCAATGTTTTTAGTTAGAATATCCTCCCTGTCTTATTTCACACGACAATGCAATAGTAGACATTTGGAAAGCACCAGACACACAATTACACATAGGAAATGCAGGTAAAAGAAAAAAAAATAAATGAAAATGCATACCTGTACTGGTTATTGAGAACAAGAACGCTTCCAGGAATGGGTCACATGGGAAAAGTTGATTTGGCTACGGGTAAACAGTATCTCTTGGGTACACCCTGAGAAGACATGATCAAAACTTAATTCTAAACCAGAGGATCATAATAACTTGGATTTTTTTTTTAATGGAGAAGGAATAAAAGAGTCCCTAGAGTGTGAAGGGTTAGGAGGAGAGCATGAGAGGATAGGAGGAGAGTGTGAGGGTTTCAGAGGAGAGGCAGGGAGAAGAACCAGGTCTGAGTTAATTTCCACTCCTCTTCTCAAATGCTTCATCAAGGAGAACTCAGATTATGTGGCCATTAACACACACAATGCAGCAAGGAGATGAACAAAGAAGGGGGGATATTATTTTGTTACTCCTTGGAAAGCTTTCTGCCTGCTGAGGTTTCATTGAGAAGCTTGTAATCTGATGCCTTTGGGCTTAATCTTCCCATTTGTGGGCAGAAATTTTACATTGCTGGAGACTCCCTGTGTCCCTCTCCAGTGGAAGGAAGACTATACTACCAACATGACAATTCTCTTCTTGCCCAAGTTAGACTCTCAGATTTGAAAAAGCTGATATTTCCTCCTAAAGAACTAAAATACAGCGTTGGTGCTTAGACCTGGTACTGTAATTGTGCTCAAATGGGCTAGTTGGAGTTTGTAAAGGGTAGAAGTGGGAGGGATTCCCTGAGGCTGGGCTATGAAAGCTCCAGGGACCTTAAAACCCTCAGGCAGAGCTTGGGGATGAAGAACCCTGTATGAGCATCTCTTAGATATAAACCGGAGGTTAAGGAGAGGCGAATGAAAGTGATTTTACCCTTTCTATGAAATTCATTTAAAGCTAACTAACGTCTTACTTTTACATATTACTATAGAGCCTACAAATAAATGTCAGACAGATATTACAGAGATAAACACTGCTGAATTAACTTTCCTTTAAAATATCATTTCATTTCCTTAAAAGACAAAGCAAATACTGAGTCACAAATTATGAAATTTGTCTGTGGCTACTGTGTTTCTCAAGGCTTCCAAGAAAGCAAATAAAAATCCATTATTTCGTATGTCTCAGTATCTTATTCCCCAAGCCTGAGCAGAACTCAATAACCTTCAAATGCAGCAGCTATCATTGCCGTCACTTTCATCTGCACCTGAGTGAAGCACAATCGATGTTCTTGTCCAGCAATTCCAATTAAGCTACTGTAGACACTGCTGAATCTGCAAGCTCTGGATTTATATTGAATTAATGAAAGCTGAAAGGGGTTTCCATAGTACAGCACACTTAATGCATTCTTGTCAAAAGGAAATGTAATTACAACATTGCATATACTCAGTAGGTTGATCAACTTAAGCAAGGTGACAACCATGAATTGATCATATGAAAATATCGACAATATTCCAGCAGCTATTATTAAAGGTGCCACTTTTAGAATAATTCCCTAGAACCTTGAGGGTTCTGATGATTGATAATATGTCTATACATTCAGTCACTTATTAGGGCAATGGTCTGAATGATCCTCCAAGAAGCATGAGCAATCAAACCCAACACATCAACCAGTTCTTACTATTTACATAAAACCCGAGTCTCAGTCCAAAAATCTGTTTCCATGTGGAGAGAAACTAGGAAACATGATTTACACATTTATTTTTTTAATATTTTATTTATTCATTTTCAAGCAGAGAGAGAGAGAACATCATGGCCACCACCTTGTGAGTCTGGCTTATGTGGGTCCTGGGAAATTGAACCCAGGGCCTTAGGCACTGGAGTCAAGTGCCTTAACCGCTGAGAAATCTCTCCAGCCTACACATTTATTTTTTTAAAGTAGACAAAGTAATACCTGCATTTGCTCTCTGATGTCTTTCTTCTATGATGTGGGCATTAGACATCTCTTAAAGCATTTGCTTCTTATACCGGATTCTAACTTGCTGGACTTAAATGAAAAGGAAAACAATCCAAGCTTTATACTAGAAAGGGGTGGGGACAAAGTATATCTGATTTCTTAATTACTGACATAAGTTAACCTGTGTAGTAATGTTGACCAATGTTTTCATCAACAATGATATCATGTTAAGTTCTTATTTAATAGTACAGAAAAGATGTCTCTATTACCCATTTTCCCTAAGCTAACCAGGAAAATGAGGGGACTAATCCCTCTCCCTGAGCTACGGCACCTGAAGAAGGGCTGCCGGATGCCCTGGGAAGGCAGGATGCAAAGAAAACATGAGCTTTGGAAACCTTGAACTGACAGGAGAGTCTCCAGAGCAGATGGGTCACTGGAGGGCTAAACCTAGATGCCTTGATTGGAGTGAAACTCAGGGTATGTGGGCAAGCACAGTAAACTTCCCCCAGAGAGGAAGAGAACTTATTTTTGTAAGAAACAGGTTGTCAGAAAGGCAGATTTAGAATAAACCTCAGTGGCATGCAGAGCTATAATCATGGCTACTAGAGGGTAAGTAAAACTCAAATTGCCAGCCAGTGCCTATGGCCAAGGGGTCAGAGTGAGTCCCCTAGCAGGGTTCAAAAAGTGACTGCGTCAGAGACAACATAGCACATTTTCCCGATACCCCAGTTTACCTCAGCTATAAACAGCTAGTCCAGAAAAACTTCTATTATCAAATAAGAGGGGAAAGTATATTTTAAGAACCAAGAAAGGGACGTATGTTCTTCAGTGGTGTGGCCACTGGCCATGTGCACATACTCCAATAAATAACCTTCCACTCGTGCTCAGGAAAGCAATCCTCATTTACCTCAATGGTTCTAAAAGAAAAACAAAGACATGAAAGGAGGAAGGGAATTATTTGAGTAAAAGAAGGATTTTAATAAGAGGAGGGGATGGGTAAGAGAAGGTATTTGGAGAGAGATAAGATCTGAATCCATTAGATACATGCATGAAAGTATCAAAAATTAAAATTAAAGAAACAAAACCCATAGGAAGAAGAAAAAGGAGGAGGAGGAGGAAGAGGAAGGAAGCATAATGAAGCAAAGTGAGTAAGAAATAGATATAAGAAAATCATGTTTCTCATCAGCTGCAGATTATGGCCAAACACCTGCATGAAAACCATAGAATTAAATGAGATATGGTCTAAGGACAGGAATATGTAAGGACTCAGAGTGAAATTGTTCTTAATAACGAAAATGAATGACAGAAAAGATAGAAACTGAATGCAGTAACATTCACATTAGAGACAGAAATTACTACAGAGTCCAAGAAGGTTTAAATATGGCTCAGAGGTTAAAGACATTTCTCATAAAGTGTCAAGAACACATAAAAATTAGATGTTAAGAAGGAAAAGAAATTGGTTTTTTAATTACAAAATAGTACATGTTAATTACAGTGAGCTACAGAAATCAACAACTTCTCTGAAGAAGAGAACCAAAAATCAAACAAAAAATTCAAAATAAAGTATAAGATTCCCACAACAGGAGATTATATAAATATTCAATCAATTTTGTTAATGAAAAGTCACACAGAGCCTCTGGAAAATAACCTGATGCAAAACAGTTCTCACAAACTTTTCCAGAAAAAAATGTATATGGTATGAACTAAAGGCAACAAATTAAGGGTAAAGAACATCGTTCAACAAACAGTAGAAATTTCTGAGTGAAAACTATTGCTACACTTTTAAATATTGAGAATTTTGGCAACATGGAAACAATCTATTTAGGAAAACTGAGAGAAAAGTTAGGAAAATGGTAAAAAGAAATAGTCAAAAAATAATTGGAGAAATTTCTCTCGATTTAAAAAAGACTCTTATTACAAACTGAAAGGTTCTGTGATTAACAAGGAAGACAGCTAGAAATTAATTACTGCAAAAGATGAAGAATAGTCAAGCTACTATTACAGTGATGAGAGTTGACCTTACTATATTCAATAACTCCATGAGTGTGTGTTGTGCTATGCATGTGTCTCTTTGTGCTGTGTGTGTGTGTGTGTGCGAGTGCATGCGTGCTCATGCATGTGCATACAGGCACACACATGCACAGGATGCTGTGGATAAGACCCAGGGATTTATTCACGATCAGTGAATCCTCTACTACTGAGCTGAACCTTAAACCTCTCTATTTTGTCATTTTTAAAGCATGTTATTGGCACAGGAAGAGATACATTTTCTAACAAAGTTTAATAAATACACCAGAAATAAAAATATGCACAAAACATAATATATAATAAACTGATAAGTCATATCAGTGAAAAAAGAGGAACTGTTCAATGAACAGTTTTGGGAAAATTATGTGTACCAAAAATAGAGAGCTTAACTTCATACCATTCTTGACTACTAAAGGATCAAAGAATTAAATACAGCAAGAAGAAAATGTCCCAATTTTCAAGTTCGCAGAGGATTTCTACTTCAACATTCACACAAAGAGCTCAGAAGCTACCTCTCTGAAGCTGGGGTGGTGAGAGCCCCAAACTAGTGGGGACACTTACATGGAAACTTCATGGACACTTACATAGTACCTACCTGGACAAATCATTAGAGGCAGAGTAGAGATTAAGAATGAGAAAATACTGATGGCTAATCCACTTTCATCATTTTTGCCTCCTGAACCCATACCAATTTCTTTTTTTTTTGGGGGGGGGGTTCGAGGTAGGGTCTCACTCTAGCCCAGGCTGACCTGGAATTTACTATGTAGTCTCAGGGTGGCCTTGAACTCATGGAGATCCTCCTACCTCTGCTTCCCGAGTGCTGGGATTAAAGGCGTACGACACCACACCCGACTCATACCAATTTCTTATAGTGAAATGCCAAGAAGAATCATCATTTCTAGCAGGAACAAGGAAAAGGACAGAATTTTCAGACACACCTGAAGCATTCCCCACAGCCAAAGCTTACTTAGAGAGAAAATTGATTCACTAATGCCTTAATAAGTACACAGGCAAGGAAATGACGCTGCTCCACCCTCTCGGTCTCTCTGTCTCACCTATGGGAAAAAATGATGAGGAAAACTTTGACAACCATAAACCATTGACACAAGCCAAAACCTTGAGACTTCACAGATTTACACATGCTCCACTTCACCTCTCACCTTGCCTCACGAGCATCAGGACCCCAGGATAACAAGAGAAGTTTAGTTAAAACACTACAGAAGACAGACATTCTGAAGGAGCTTTCAGGCAAAGTCCAGTGAGGAAAAGGGAACAGAAGGTCACTAAGGATGGGACACTGGCTCTTCTGAGAAATGCAACTACAGCACCATTAAACACAGCCCAAGATCCACCCAATTAACATGAGACCTCACCGCAGAGATTCATTCATTTCTTCTTTTTAAAGCCTTTGCATGTGTTGCGGTCAGGTTTCTTAGTTGCTGCTTAGGAGAACCCAAACAAAAGCGGCTTGTGGAGGAATGGGTTTATTTGGCTTACGGACTTGAGGGGAGACTCCATTCTGGCAGGGAAAACGATGGCATGAGCAGAGGGCTGGACATCACCTCTGCCACAGCACTGCAAACAGCGGCAGGAAGGTGTGCCAAACACTGGCAAGGGGAAGCTGGCTTATAACCCCATAAGCCGCCCCCAACAACACAGCTCTAATGAGGTTCTAATTCCCAAATTGCCATCAG
>PVHP010053212.1:0-10858 GCA_004024765.1 Zapus hudsonius
CAAATCTCGTTTTCAGTTCAGTTGAAGCAACATAATCCTTCTTCCCCTGGTAGTTGAGGAAGATACTTTGAGTTCTCCCAGGAAAGCAAAATAAGAGGGAAACCTTGATTTTCCCTTGAACCCATGGACTTTCAGCAGCATCAGAATATCACAGCAGCTGCTCTCTCCAACCTGGCAAACCCCGGGAGAGCTGGTTGTGCTTGGTGATTGTAGTTAACTCAGCTGCTCTGGGCTTAGAGGCTCTTCCTGCTGCTTAGTTGTCTAGGAGGATTGTTAAGTTACATGCTGAGAAGACACAACAGGACTTCACCTCATCCCTCTACGGTATGGCCTCCCCTTGGAGCTCCTAAGATCCCACCCATAAAGAAGACAATGCTTATTTGTCACACGTGATACCTCTTTCCATAAACAACAGCAATCTATATTTCTGCTGGGAGTACTTCACTACTGGGTTTGGGAGATGAACAGCACACAGCTTGCTCAGTCTCTTTCCCACCCTTCATGCCAAGTAACCCAGCTTCTGCGTTGCCCCAATCTTTGTGTCTCATAAACTGGATTGGGGAAGGGCTTCACAACACTTCCTGTGATGAGGTCACCAGCAAACATCATCCTGCCATTCTGTTTGCTGCTGTGGAAGGCTTTGTCTGTGCCCAGCTACTCAATATGATAGTTCCCTTTATAGGCTTCAATCATTTATTATTTTTATAAACAATTTGAGTTCAGGTTGTGAATCCAGGGGATTCTTTTTATTGGACTCTATATTTCTTATAATGGAAGGGAATTTCTGGGAAACTTTAACAAACTATTTCTTAAGTTTCCAAAAAGCATAAAGCACTATCCTAGGTAGATGTTAATCTCACTGTGTCCTAAGTGGTTGAAAGGTATAAAAGATCCTTTTATCGTAACTTCAATTGATTTTTTTTTTCTAAAGTAGCCACAAAACTATTAAGGTTCAGAAATATTTGAAGTAGGAACTGGGCATCACATTGTCACCCTACACATATTGTAACTGAATTTAATAATTAAGAATAGTGACTAGAAAAAAATCAGAATTTTGGATTAAGTGTATTCGTGTATGCTTGTTTGTGACCTGTGAGAGGACATAATCCCTCCTTCATTACATTCTTTTCTCTACATCTCAGGCTTTGAAGATATTGTTTAGACTCCTCTGAAGAAATGATTTTAAGATAATGGTACCGCCTGCTAACCTACTATCACGTCTCTATTTTGAATGTCCGCTAAGGCAATGCTAATTTTTGGGATTGTTACAATATAAATATTTTGTGATACAAGGTAGAGATTCTGAACTTTAAGAACAGTGAAGAATACTCTTTCTAGAAGATACAACCAAACAAACTTCAAAAGCATACACACAGTAAATATAATATTTTTAAATTTGTGTGTGGTATGCTTCTGTGTATGTATGCTCATACATTTCAGGTCCATGGTTGTGTAGGTGTTGTGGGCACTTGTGTTCATGTGTCAAGGCTAGAGGACAAATTTGGGTGCCACCTTTAGGAATTCTTATTCATCTCCTTCCTTTGTGGTTTTATCAATGGCATGGAGCTCACCAATTAGGATGGACTAGCTGATACACAAAACCCAAGGATCCTCATGTCTCTACCTCCCTCGTGCTGGGATTATAGGTATAAGCCACCATGCTTGGCATTCTGCTTGGTTACTTTGGATCTAACTCATGCTTATGCAGCCAGCTCTGTACCAACTGAACTATGTCCCTAGTCCCACAAAAGTACATTTAAATCTAAATTTAATGGAATGTATTAAAATTATAAAATCCATGCCCTTCATCTTTGAGTTAAGAAACAGGTACATATCCAGCACTGAAGGGCTTAGGCTGGAGGATCTTTAATTAAAAGGTAGCCTGGGCTAAATTAAAGAGCCTATGAGAAGAGAAAGAGGAGGAGACAAGAGACATTGATGAAGATGAAGACAAAGAAAAAGAGGAAAAGAAGAGAGAGAGAGAGAATGAGAATGAATCAGAAACATGGGCTAGGATGGAACTCAGTGACAGAATGCTTGTTTGTCTAACATGCCAGAAGGCCTAGGAACTTAGAAATGCACCATGTATCTTGGCTAGGAAATATTTCAGTTAGGTGAGAAATTAAAGCCACAACAACCTCTGCAAGAAGCAAAGAAAGACTAGCCTTGATCCACTACTGACTAAATGACAATTTTCCCCTTGACTTGTCATTTTTGATCCCCATCCAGAGAGAATTGGTCATTGAAACTTGCCTCCTGGGACTTGTGTTCCCTAGTGAGCATCCTCCGTATCTTTGTAAACTGAGATAGGAGATAATATTTGAAAGATATGCAGGTGCATGTCTCATGTTGAGAGGTAAAGTAAACAAAAGGATATGTTTTTGATATAAAGGAATTTTCTAAGAAACATTGATATGATTATCTCACTAGGCGGAGACAGAAGAGGCATAATTAAAGTGTTTATGTACATCAATAGTTTATGCTTGTGGAACTTTATAAGTAAGCAGAAATTGTTTTGTGGAACTCACTGACTTTTGTATATAAAAGGAACTAATTTCTATGCATGGGTTACACTTTTCCATCAACATTACCTCTGTCAGCAGATTTAAGGAGAAACCAAACTGCTTCAGATATGAGAGCTTGAGTCCTTTAATGTAGTGGTGCCTTTTCCAAGCTTTCTTAAATCATTTTTCAAAATTTTTTACAATGTTTCTGATCATAGAGGCAATGTTTCTCATAAATTGTTTCATAGACATAAAATCTCATGTAAATTTCAAAAAAATCATAGATTATTAATGCTAAGGATATAATTCGGGGATAATGCAGCATCAATAGTTTCCTTATTACCTACTATTAAAAAATTTTGTCTAAGTAATTTGCACATCTTTTAAGCAATGTATTCAAGCAGGAAGGAGATTTGCTATCTTAGATGGAACCTATGAGAATTTCTTTGTTTTCTGAGGTACAATGACAAGCTGAAGTATTTTGTACCATGACCTCATGATTTGGTTGTTTTTTTTTTAATTTAGTGATTAAGAACTTGAGGACATGTAATTTAAATAACTTGCTCAAGAGTCTTAACCCATGAGAACAGTACTCTTTCCAAAGTCCCACCTGCTCAATGACACATTGTCTGCGTGGCTTAATATCCAGGGTAACAGCATCTTTCCTTCCAGATACCTGTGGAAAGATCGTCCTCCCGAGTTTCCAGCTCCTTGACTGTCTCACACCCCCTTGAACTAGGTCGATTGAGACTTTTGTCCCTATCATCCCTGTTGAACGTTGAAAGAAATTAGAGAAAGAAGTCCTCAGTGTCATCAACCCTTTTGATAGAGGAAGCAGTTTTGGAGAAGCAAAGGTAGGCAGGATACAAAGAGGAAAATTTATGAAGGCATGGGAAGAGAAAGGAGCCCCTTACAGCCTCATCAAAGCCCTTCACCAGTTGAGAATGCAGAATTCCAACACAATTAACACGTCTTTAAGGCCTTTCTTCTCCATTGTTTTCTCAGAATCTGACCAGAAATCTTTCACAGTAAGAGACATATCCTACATCCCTTGTTCAACCTTAGTTTCATCACATCAGAGTCTAACCACACTCAATGCACTTGAGGAACAACCCTACTTGAGGAACATCTTCAGATGTACTTGAGAGTCTTTAAAATAGTATAACTGGCTAATGCTGAAACACTTAATTGTAACACTTGGCTTTTGAGGCCCAGGCCCAGACTTTGCTATGTCTTACTCAGGGTATCTCCCTTTCTCTTAAGCCCCAGTTTAAAGTGCCTTAAGAAACTGCGACTCTGCTACTATTACTTTGAGTAGCATCAACCATGCTCCCAAATATGCCTTCTTCTTCCCCACAGCTCCTGTTATTCTAGATTTAATAAACTTCAAATATGTCTTCCAAATGAAATCCAAGTATTCTCTGTCCCAATTCCATGATTTCCCCCAACTGTAAAACTTTTCTTCTATTCTTCATTATATATTAATAAGAAAATATTAAAAATTGATATGATTTGTTCAAATTTTCAGGATTTTCTTCTAATGCTACCTGTGTGTGTGTGGGGGGGCATGTGTGAAGGATGTATGGCATGCATAGGGTATGCCCTTGTGTGTGTGTGTGTGTGTGTGTGTGTGTGTGTGTGTGTGTGTAGATGTGCACCACCTGTTGGGAGGCCATAGGAAAAACCTGTGTGTTCTCCCCTTCTGCTTTTCTGCTCCAAGACAGAGCTGTGACTGAACTTGAAGCTACCGCTTTCAGCAGATCGGTTCATCAGTGAGTTCCAGTGAATCCTGGGACTTCACCCACAACAGGACTGAAGCCTGCAGGGTGACATCCACTTCTTTTCATGGGTGCTGGAGACTGAAGTCAAGAAGCCTCAGTGCCTCCCAGGTTTTCATGCAGAAAGCAATCGATCTTCCTCACTGATTCACCTCACCACTGGTTTGTCCATCCTCTCTCTCTCTCTCTCTCTCTCTCTCTCTCTCTCTCTCTCTCTCTCTCTCTCTCTCTCTCTCTCTCTCTCTCTCTCTCTCTCTCTCTCTCTCTCTCTCTCTCTCTCTCTCTCTCTCTCTCTCTCTCTCTCTCTCTCTCTCTGTCCCAAGGGAGTTTCAGTGCTGAAATACCTGGTTATCAGCATTCATACAAACAAATAGGCATGCTTGCATTTTGATTATTTCCCTCAGAAGTGTGCCTTGCTTTGTAAGATCTTGAATTTTCAGCCATATCCCAATCTTCCTGCCAACAGTTAAGTGATGACTTCTCAAATAATTCCCAGTTATAATTTGTTACCACTGAAGTTTGCCTTTGGCTTCTCAGTGTAACCAGCGTACAAAGTCACCCCTCAGATCTATGCTCTTCCCCTCTTGCTAATATCCTATCTGGATTAACTCCAGCACCACAACTGAGATGTGTTCATTCCTCTCTTTAGGGCCAATCAGCCGATTGCTCATTCTCCCATCCTCATTACTGACCAATGGTTCTTTCCTTGTCCTGGGTTTTCTTCTACTCCAGCCTTGCTATTGGATGGAAACCATGCTGAAAAATCACAATGACTGCAAGAAAAAGAATAAGGTCAATGAAATTAAGCCTTCTCCCCTCTCCCTCCACCTCTTTCTCAGTCTCTTTATATTTATCTACTTTACTTAAAATTTTAACCTGGTCTCTAACTTGGGGGAATAATAACAACACATGTAAACCCAGACGCTTAAACAGATCTTTTATTTTTCTGTCTTCTTTGTCCCTTATCTTGACATGAACTCTTTTGAATGAATTTAGTGAGTAAATTTTGTCGAAACATAAATGTATTTTGCATGATGATTTCATTTTATTTTGCAATACCTTTGTTTTATTTATTTATTTATTTATTTATTTATTTATTTATTTATTTATTTGTGTGTGTGTGTGTGTGTGTGTGTGTGTGAGAGAGAGAGAGAGAGAGAGAGAGAGAGAGAGAGAGAGAGAGAGAGAGAGAGAGAGACCAACTCTATTGTCCCTCTGGCTTCACATGAGTATTGGGAATTTGAGTTTAGATCATAAGCAAGAGACTTTAACCATTGGAGCTAGCCTTGTAATCATGATTTGATTGAGTTATGTTGGCTCTTTTTAAATGGAAGAAATTTTTGTGTAGTAACATATTTATACAACCTAGCATTTTCAGATTTAAATAATTCAAGTCCAGTAACCTTTCTTTCTGTAAAATGAAGTGTGATGCTGAGTTTCCTGGATGTTATTACTTCATGTCACCTCTCTGAAAGTGTTTGTTTATGAACAATTACTTCAAAGAACAAAATGCCAGATTATCACTTCCCTCTCCATGACCCATTTTTACCAAGCAACAATCTCTGCCATGTCTTTTGGCCTCAAGGCACATAATTACAGTAACAGTCCAGTCATAAAACTCTTGGTAGAGTTTTCATTATATTAAAATCAGTATTTTCAGTGAGAAAGTTAGGGTTTTAGGGAGTATATTTAACAAATAGAGAAAGAAAACAAAGGAAAATAGCTTATTCATTTTTCAGACAAACTTGCCTTGGAAATTAGTTCTTTTGATCACATCCTAACCATTATGCATACCATGCCCTAATGGTCAGAGTTTATATTTGTCTTACTTTTGGAATTATTGGTTTTCCTCATGGAGTGATCAAATTAGCTCTGAACTATTTCAGTTTTGTCTCATCTCCTAAACTATGCAAGGGAATTTGAATAGGATTTGATTAAACTAGACAATAGTAATTTATCCCTATTATAACATGGGACAACAGGAAGGAAGACACCACTACAATGTACTGTGTGTCTATGTGACCAGCTAGGATTCACTGTTTTGATATATAATCAACCTTTTCTTTAGTTTCCAACAATCACCAGACTCACATAGGCAAAGATTACAGGAGTAACATGATTCTTCAATGAGCACCTAGAAATGTATCTCATTCAGGAAGCAGAATTGGAGGAGCATCAACAATAGATGGTCTGTATTGACAGGCTGACTTACCCACTGTGTTAAAACATCCAATGTCTGGGCAAGAGGGCATTGGAGGCCATTTCTTTCCAACTCCAAACCAGAAATAGGGCAGAGACCTCTTGCCTACTCCTTTTTGCTCTATCAAATATTTGTGCTAAATCTATTTGAATATCTTGACTTTTGCATCTATAGAATTAGGTTGGTATATAGTTTTCAGATCTTGTAAAACAGATGCTTATAATTTAAATTTAGTGAAGTCAGACTTCATCAACTGACTGCCTATCTCATGGTAGAGTGTTCCAGCTGTGTGCAAATAAAATATGCTGATAATTATAATTTTTGTCTATCCATTTTGTTGTTAACTGTGAATTCATAGAATAATAGCTTTAAGACGATCTTTTTGACCTTAAAGTGATGTGAATATGCCGATATGGACTTATGTTTCCCTCCTTTTGGTGATACATTTAGTACACTTGGCAAATACCAGCATAGATAGGCACATTCCAATGATTTCCTAAGGAATTTAGATTTGAAACACCACAAGATATCATGATTATTCATGCTTTTCAATTAATTATTTCATAATTTATTGAAATTAGAAAGCTGACATGAGAATTTTTGTTTTATTCTCAAAGAAATGGTTTCAAATAGTGGCAAGTGATTGTAAAAGGGGAGAAATTTCCTATCAAAAATAACATTTAGGCATGATTCTATGTAGAAATGATATATCACTACCTCAGTCTTAAACTGTAGGTTTCCTTTGGGTTATATCAAAGTATTTAATAAATAAGAATAAAACAAGGAACAGAAGAAAGCTGGTAATATTTATTAAGGAGACATTATTGACATAGACCTCCTTTGATGCTTTTACAGTAAGGAATTCCTCCTTTGTTCTCTTAACATGCTGTTTATAAACATGTGCAAATAATCTACATGCTTTTTGTAATATAGCTTTATATAGTTTCCAAGAATATAATAATTATCATTATATCAATAAAATATACATTAGATAACCTCCTTGTTTTTTTAATAGAGTCCTCTAGATAAATATTTTCCATAATATTATTCTTTTCAGTAGTAGACATTGCCTCAAAGGCCTTATGCATACCAGGCAGATGCCTTTGTTTTGAGCCTTACCTGGAGCTCCAAAGTTGTGAAATTCTTATGACACACTTCTATCCACGCACACTCATGTAATTTACAATTAATTGCACAGAATCACCAAATTATTTTTCCAAAAGTACAAGTTTCATTTTTTCCAAACTAAAAGTCAATTCTTTGGGAAGAAGTGATTTTCTTATGTTTTCCTGATTTCCCTGAGTATTGGGACTTTTACTTTGATATTATGTGCATTTGATATGCACCAGTAATACCATCACATACTGTTCAACTTCTGCGTTCTCAACAATGCACTCTTCCTCATTGTTATCCTTTGCTTATGGTTACTTGGATGGGTTCTCATGAAATAAACCAAGTCCTAGGTAAAGTCGATTAATAACAACTACATTGTTACATTCAAGGATATTTGTATTCGAGCTGAGAAATCTATTTAGGAACTTCTGACCCAGAAGCATTCCTTGGAGTTCTGTTTCTGAGTCTATGACAAACCCATGGAGGACTTATTTTGGGGTAGGTGACACTCCTGGTGTTTCTGTAGATATGCCTTTACCTATGGATGTGCTTATAATAAACGAGTTCAACTTTCTTTTCTGTTGTCTCTCTTTCGTCTGAAACTTTATCAGCACTATGGAAAAAGTGTTGGTTTAATTTCCAATAGTGGTAATCTTAGATAACAGATTTTGTGTGACTTCAGTTGTGTAGTTCAGCCTATGTTTACAATTTGCTAGTCAATCTAATTTTGCTAGTCTTTTTTTAAGTTACAACGTAACAACATAACAGCAAAAGGACATCAACAGCAAAAACTTTGTATTTTAATGTCATTTCTATATGTTTGTTTAATCAGGTGTTCCCTAATGCTTCATAGCTATTTGATCTTTTAAGTTTGTGTAAAGGCTTTTATAATTCATTCTTATGTGAAAAATTATCCCAGGAAAGGTCAGGTCCTGCTCTATATATGGTAGGTAGAATTGCTTTGGACTTTGGTTTACATTTTGTTGACTTATGAGTGTCAATATACTTCATAATTACAGGTTTTCATTTATATATATATATATATTAAGTAAATTACAGTAATTTTCACTAAAAGTTTGAATGATTTATAAATGCTAAATAATTCATCATCCTGAAATACAAAGTATGACAATTTTACAAAATTATTTTCCATAATTTTAGTACATTTTCATGTCAGAGGAAATGCTACTTTGGCAAAATAGTTATCAGGGTTGACATCAATAATATTTTTATCTAAAATGTTTTAGTGTATTTCACATGATAAATTATATTATTCAAGATTATTAGTAGCTATATTATCTCTTAGACATCATGAAAATATGAACAAAAAAGAATTTACCTAAAAATAAATTTTAGTTTAGTAAGCAGTACAATGAATATCACAAACAGGAAACCTGGGTTGAAATTTTGCTCTGTGATCTACTGATTATAAAAAGTTGGGAAATATACTTCATTTCTGAATTTCTTTAACCTGCTGCTCACATCAAAGGTCTGTTATGAAACCAAATAAGATAATGATACTGTGCTGTGTGAAAGAAAACCTGACATTTCATTGGCTCTTCTAAACTGAACAGTGGTCTCCATGGAGACAAGAACTTCCCTGGTATCTGACTGCTGCTGGCTTGGCGACTATTTAAAGGGAGATCCACCTTACCATGGAATTCTGTGTTTTCACTGTGTGGGGGAGTATTGATGAATTTTCAAACCGCTTTAATTGTGGAACTTGTCACACTTGAAGGAGAGAGCAGATGTAAACTGTAATGAAACACTGACTGGTGGGTTAGTCTGAAGCATAATTTTAAAAAATGTTTTTATTTATTTCTTTGCAAGCAGATAGAGATACAGGAGAGAGAGAAAGAGAAAGAGGAGAGAGAGGGAGAGAGAGAAAGAGAAAGAAGAGAGAGGGAGAGAGAGAAAGAGAAAGAGGAGAGAGGGAGAGAGAGAGGGGTAGGGAGAGAGAGAAAGAGAGGGAGGGAGGGAGGGAGGGAGAGAGAGAGAGAGAGAGAGAGAGAGAGAGAGAGAGAGAGAGAGAGAGAGAGAGAGAGAGAGAGAGAGAGAGAGAGAGAGAGAGAGAGAGAGTGTGTTTCCAGCCACTGCAAATGAACTCCAGGTGCATACAGGACTTTGTGCATCTGGCTTTATGTCGATACTGGGGAATCAAACCCAGGTTGTGCTGCTTTGTAGGCAAGTGTCTTAACTGCTGTGCCATCTCTTTAGTCCCTGAAGCATAATTTTCATTATATATGAGTATAATTTGGGTGCTTTGTTAATTGGGGAATGGAGGTTGTTTCTGCCTGATCATATGTGAAAAGTCCAGAGTCCACATTGCACTTCAGATTTACTCATTAAACTATGTTTCCTATTAGTAAAACATTATGACTTGTAAGTAGGAAACCATTTATTGCTGTTTAACAAGATCTCAGAAGAATAATACTTTGTGTTAGTCATAACCCTCCTGAAGGAGGATTTTCTCTCCATTAAATCCTAGAACCAGAGAGAACAAAATCTGTTCTGCTGGGAAAAAGGAATGGAGCCAAGTCTGGGGAGGACCTGAAGAGGAGAGGATGCTGGTGGGTGTGTAACTGAGTGGATGGAGCAGTATGGGATGGCGCAACATGGTGTTGAGTTCTCGGTTGATGGAATCCAAGGAGAGAAACACAAGAGGGTCAGTGTCGATGGCTAAAGAGAAAAGATGTGAAATATTGGGGGAATGAGACTGGTTATTGGCAGTCAGCATTCTCCCCTTCACAATGTGAGGAGAGTTCATGTCATGCACGAGGGTTTATTTTTTCATCTTCAGTAAAAGTCGATTTGTGTTTGATAAAAATAAAACTAAATGATATTGATCTGTAATGTACATGAAAGTTTTTCTCCCATAGATTATTCATAGAATGAAATTAAGAATAATGCTAGAGAAGCATCTAGCTCTAGAAAGATGATGTCTTTTGGCTCCTAACAGAGAAAATAAAATTACTTTTGGAAGCTGAAAATAACAGAAATAGACATCGTGGTCACTAGGCTGAGTTTTCTTTATTTTTTTTTCCAAAGTATTCATTTGGGCGAAGTATATGGCTCAGTGGTGGAGCATTTACTTAGCTTGCTTGAGTCCTTGGATTAACTGGGGGAAAAAAAAGTAACAGTAATAGAATATGGAAATTTGTTGACTGACTGTTAAAGCTAACCTTAGAGACCGATGTAGGGTCAAATATTTTAAGTGTGTCAGAGTAAAGGAAAAATACAAACCTCCTTGTGTTTGATGATAT
>PVHP010053213.1:0-10846 GCA_004024765.1 Zapus hudsonius
CAGGTTCTCCTGGCCATGCCTCTGGATAATCTCCCCCACCACGGCTCTCACAATCTTTCCGCCCCCTCTTCCGCATAGTTCCCTGAGTAGTGGTGGATGAGTATTAAGGCTGCTTTAAGGTTGTGAGCTTAGGGGTCTTTGTGTCGAAATCGTTGGTTTCTGTCTCACTGGCTTATCCTGTGTTGATTGAATGGCTGTGGCTGTGGGCCCCTTGTTCATCCCGTCATTCTCTGTGGGGTTCCATTTGGATCCTCCACGATATGACTGTGGTGGCTCCCCTCTTGCCAGACTCTCAGCTATCGGCCTACGGTCGGTTGGTAGGGTTAGATGGTCCCCAGCTCTCTCGCTGCATCCTGAAAAATACAAACACAATCTCCATCGGAGAGTGAGATCAGTGTAGGTTAACAAATATACACAATTCTGGATTACCTAGATTCTATTTTCAGTAACCTCCCTGTCACTTGCTCCCATAGTGCATCTTGTTTTGGGAGCCCAAGAGTATGGGATCCGGTGCCTATCGCCCTGAATCCCTAGTTCCAGACAAGGGGTCCCCCTCACTAAGTGGAAAATTGGCCGAATTTGAAAGCTGTTGATTGTCTCCCCCAGGCCCAGGCTCCTCCATTACACAAGAGCTCCTTTATTGGTTCCCTGTTCCCTCTCAGTAGGAGGTGTGGTCAGCCTACTTATGGCTGCAGATTATGTTTCGTGTCAGTGGTCTCTGTTTACTCCAGCTGTCATTGATCAGTTCCCCTGGCAGCCTGTGCAGTGCCTTCCAGCACTACATTAACTGCCTTCTGGGGGCTGGATACCATTCTGGACATTGAAGGGTTTCTTGATACTGACTGATGCAGTCTGTGGTTTCTTCAGTAACACGGTTTTGCCTCAGGGCTGGAGAGATGGCTCAGCGGTTAAGGCACTTGCTTCCTGTGCCCAAGGCCCCTGGTTCAATTCCCCAGGACCCACATAAACCAGACCCATAAGGTGGTGGCTCTGATGTGCATGCTCTCTCTCTCTCTCTCTCTACTTGAAAATGAATAAATAAAATATTAAAAAAAAAGAGCTTTGACAGAATTCTGTCTTGTTGTTGGAATCTCATGAGTCGCTTTGGTCAACAGCTCAGTGAGGGAAGGAACCAGTAGTTGGAACCAGGGGTTGTCAGGCTGATCTAATTGTCCTGTTTATTTTAAATCTTGTATCAATTCAATCTTTCTTTGCTATGCCCAATGCCATCTTGTAGTGTGAATGTTTATTCTGTGCCATTATTATTATTATTATTATTATTATTATTATTATTATTATTATTTGGTATTGCAGCTCAGTTAAGAGACCTTGGACTATGGGGATGTTTGAACAGCTTTAGGATTGATAAAAACTATGGGGACTTTTAAAGTTGGATTGAATGCGTTGCGTTTTACATCATGTATAGTTATCAGTTTATGGAGGCCAGGGGTGGAATGTGATGGTTTGATTCTGGTATTCTCCCCCTCCCCATAAACTCATGTTCTGAATGCTTGATTCCCAGCTGATGGCAATTTGGGAATTGTAGCCTCCTGGAAGAGGTGTTGTTGAGGGCGGGCTTATGTGTAATATAGCCGGCTTCCCCTTGCCAGTGTTTAGCAAACTCTCTTGCTGCTATTGTCCACCCGATGTTGGCCAGGATGTGATGTACAACTTATGCTCATGCCATGTTTCCCCTGCCATCAGTTGCTTTTGGTCAGGTGCTTTCTGCCAGCAATGAAAAGCTAAGTGCAATAGACATCTTTCCTTTTGTCCCAGTACAGAGCAGGAGGTTTCTCTTTAATGGTGCTAAACTCTTTAACAATTTCAGTTATAGTTACTTTCTCTGTACCTGCCTTGTCTGCAACTGGAAACCAACTCACACTCCTTTTCTCATAAACTGTACAGTTTTTATCTTTATGCTATACTTGTTTCTCTCTCTCTCTCTCTCTCTCTTTCTCTCTCTCTCAGTAGAGGCACCACCATGCCCAGCCTCTATCCTGTCTTAAAGTTTTCTCTGCCAAACAAATTAATACATTACTTTTTAAAAAATATTTTATTTATTTATTATTTATTTAGAATGGGCATGCCAGGGTCCTAACCACTGAAAGAGAACTCCAAATGCATGCGCCATTTTGTACATCTGGCTTAACGTGGGGACTGGGAAATTGAACCTGGGTCATTGGGCTTTGCAGGCATGCACCTTAACTGCTGAGCCATCTCTCCAACCAAATCTATTACTTTTGAATCCAGCCTCACTCTGGTTCTCAGGCCACAGAAAGAATGTAGCCAGATTTTTTATCAGAATATAACATGAATGACCTTTAGCTCAGTTCCCAATGGTGTCCTTGCTCGCCTCAGAAACCTCATGTACCAGGTCTCCACTGCTTGCATTTCTCTCTGTCTTCTGATCTTCCAAACTCCTCATTACCCTTTTTTTACAGCATTCTAGTGATTTTCTAGCCCAAAGTTCCGAACTTCCACATTCTTCCTGAAAACCAGTTTTGAGGTCCTAAGAACCACATAGGTTTATCAGAGCGGTGGCCTGACTTCTTCTATTTTCAGTGTTACTCATCTGTTGCTGTGACAGAATACCTAACAGGAAGCCACTTAAAGAAGGGTTTATTTGGCTCACAGACTGAAGTTATAATCCATCATGCCGGGGAAGACATGGAGGCATTATCCTGAGACAGCTGGTCACATTGTCTCCACAGTAAGGAGGCAGAAAGCACGTGTGTAGCTTACTTTCTCCTTTTTATTAAGTCTGAGTCCCCAGCCAATGGAATGGTACTTACTGCCCACATTTAGGGTGAGTCTTCCCATCTCAATTAACAAAATCTAGAAACTCATAGACATGCTTAGAGATTTGTCTTCTAGGTCACCCTGTCAAGTTGATAATATTAATGATCATACATATGTTCTTTCAATCACTATTTTATTTTATTTATTTATTTGTTTTTTTTGTTTTTCAAGGTAGGGTCTCACTCTAGTCCAGGCTGACCTGGAATTCACTCTGTAGTCTCAGGGTGGCCTTGAACTCATGGTGATCCTCCTACCTCTGCCTCCCAAGTGCTGGGATTAAAGGTGTGCGCCACCACGCCCGGCACTATTTTATTTATCTTTACTTTTTAAACATATTATTTTTAATAATTAGATACATGGTATGAGCAAATCTTGTGATGGTACTTCCAGTTCCCTCCTCCCTGACCCCAACCCACTGTGGGCCCTCCTCGGTGCTCATACTGAATCAGTCCATAGGGTAGAGGGTTATGAACTGCACAAAAGGTAGCCAGTTATTTTTTCTTTGTGTGTTGTTGCTCAAGGGAGCAATGACTCTGGATATTCTCCTCCACCGTGGCTCTTATAATCTTTCTGCCCCCTCTTCCATTTAGTTCCCTGAGTCATAGTGGGTGAGTTTTAAGTCTGCTTTATTGTTGATATCTTAAGACTTTCTGAATTTCTTCTTTGGATTGTGTTGGGTATCTCCAGTGTCTGTTTCCATTGTCCTTTCATGGTTATCTGACTTGCTGTGGAGGTAGGTCTCTTGTTTATCTCACCACTTTCTCATAGGTTTCATTTGGGCCCTATATGATGGGTTAGGGTTGGTTCATCTCCTGCCAGGATGTCAGCCATCATCCCATGTCTTGTTTGTGGAATTGGGTTGTCCATGGTTCTCCTTGCATTCTGAAATATACAAACAGAATCTCCATCAGAGAGTGAGATCAGTATAGGTTAAATGAGACAAACATTGTTGATCTGGTAAGATTCTAATGGGTGTAGCCTCTCTGTAGATCTCTGTAGTGGGAGTTTTCCCTTGGAGCCTAGATTCTTGGTCCGCATAAGATTTTGCCATGGATCCCAGTTCCAGTTAAGGGTTCCTTGCCACTGAGTGGATCTCTTAGCCAATCAGTAAGCCATTGATTACCCACCCAGGTTTAGCACCACTATTTCACAGATGACTACTTCTTGACCTACTGGTCTCTTCCATATAGCAGTATCCTCAGCATTCTTGTGACATCAGTCAGTGTTGTATATTAGTGGCCTTTGCTTTCTCCAAATATTATTGACCAATTTCCTCTGGCAGCTCATGTAATGCCTTCCTGCATTACACATGCTAACATCTGGGAGTTGGTTACCATGCTGGATCTAGCAGGGTCTCTCAAGTGTTGTGTGATGACACTCTGTTATCTTCAGCAATAGGATCTTACCTTTGGTCTGGAGTGGGTATTCAAGAGCTTTGACATAAGCCTGTCTTATTTTGGGGACCTTGTGGGTCTCTTCGATCAACAGCTCAATGTGGGACATAACCAATGACTGGGACAGGGAGTTACAGGTCAGAACAATTTGTCTTGGGGTTAGGCTTCTTCCCACTCTATTCATGCCCCCCTTTACCAGACAATGCTCACAGCTTCCTCAAGAGCTTACTGTATGAAAGTAAGAATTTTACAGTATTGATTCGTTATTGGTTTAGCTTATTGTATAAGTCCCCCTTATCCTCCCATTCCCCCACCCAATTCTTTCCATCTCCTTTGAGTCTCTCAATTCACCTGTCAGGTTTGCTTAGAATTTAAGCTTAACCTGGTTAGGAACTGAGTATGAGGGAGAATATGCAGTGTTTGTCTTTCTGTTTTTATGTAAATTCACTAAGTATGATCTGCTCCAAGTCTGCCCACTTTTCCTTAAATTTCATTATGTCATTTTTCCTTTCAGCTGAGTAGAATTCCATAGTGTAAATGAACCGCAACTTTGAAAAACATTTGTCCAGTGATGGGCATCTGGGTTGACTCCAATTTTTAGCTATTATGAATTGAGCTGCTATAAACATGGTTGAGCAGATGTCTTTGTGTTGAGGGGAGGAATCTTAAGGGTAGATGGCCAGTAGAGGGATAGCTGGGTCCATTGGTAGCTCTATATCCATCCTGTTCAGGAGACTCCATACTGCTTTCCATAGTGGTTGTACAAGTTTGCAATCCCACCAGCAGTGAATACAGGTTCCTTCCCCCCCCCCCCCCCCCCGCATCTTTGCCAGCATCTATTGTTGGTGGATATTTTTAAATGATTGCCATTCTGACTGGAGTAAGGTGGAATCTTATTGTTTTGATTTGCATTTCCCTGATGATTAAGGATGATGAACATTTTCTTAGATGAGAATTGGCCATTTATGTTTCCTCCTCTGTGAATTCTCTGTTGAAATCAATGCCCCATTTTGTGAGAGGGCTGTTTGATTTTTTTATTATTTAATTTTTTGAGTTCTTTGTAAGTTCTAGATATTAAACCTCTGTCTATGTTATAGCTGACAAGATTATTTCCCAGTATGATGGTGGTCTATTGGCTCTGAGTATGGTATATTTGTCTATACAGAAACTTTTTAGCTTGATGAAATCCCATTGGTTAAGTGATTGTCGCACTTCCTGGACTACTGGAGGTTTGTTCAGGAAGTTTTTCCCTACTCCTATCTTGTGGAGAGTTCCTCCTACTTTTTCTTCCAGGGTTTTCAGAGTTTCTAGTCTTATGTTGAGGTCCATGATCCATTTGGAGTTGATTTTTGTGCATGGTGAGAGGAGTAGGTCTAGTTTCTTTTTTTTTTTGCAAGTATTTACCCAATTTGCCTAGCACCATTTGTTGAAGATGCTATCTTTACACCAGTGAACATTGTTGGCACCTTTGTCAAAGATCAAGTAACTATATTTACTATAGAGCAGGGTCTTTGATTCTGTCCCATTGGCCTGTCTGTTTTTTTTTTTTTTTTTTTTAATGCCAGAATCATGCTGATTTTGGTCGGGTGCTTTGTCCCAGCTATGAAAAGGTATCTAAAACAGTGTTTGTTCCCCCCTTTTTTTCCCCAGGTAGGGTCTTACTGTAGCCCAGGCTGACCTGGAATTCACTCTGTATTCTCAGAGTGGCCTCTAACTCATGGTGATCCTCCCACCTCTGCCTCCTGAGTTCCAGTGCTGGGATTAAAGGTGTGCACCACCATGCTGGGCTTTCTTCCCCTTATTTTTAATTTTTTTGTTGTTCTTTGTTTTTCATGGTAAGAACTTTAGAATTTATTGATGTTTAAATAACAGTAATCTTTATTGAGATATAATTCCAGTATTTTCACTATTTTGTGTCTATACTTAAGAGTGGGATTACTGGATCAGTTGGTAACTATGAGACTGACACATTACCTACTGTACTCAGGAGGCACTTCATTTTATATTCCCATTAACAAAATTTATTTATTTATTTATTGGTTTTTGAGGTAGGGTCTTGCTCTAGTCCAGGCTGACCTGGAATTCACTATGTAGTCTCAGGGTGGCCTTGAACTCACGGCAATCCTCCTACCTCTGCTTCACAAGTGCTGGGATTAAAGGTGTGCGCCACCACACTCGGCTTTGTTTTATTTTTTGAGATAGGGTCTCACTCTAGCCCAGGCTGACTTGGAATTATATGTAGTCTCAGGATGGCCTTGAACTCACGGAGATCCTCCTACCTCTGCCTCCCGAGTGAGTGCTGGGACTAAACACATGTGCCACCACACCTGGCTCCACTAACAAATTTTAAGCATTCCAGTTTATTTACATCCTTGCTGTTGTATGTCAGCACCCCACCTAAATATATGTTGAAATTCCAATCCCCCTGGCACTACAGAATGTGAATTTATTTGAAAATAGGGTCATTATGGGGACTGGGGAGATGGTTCAGAAGTCAAAGGCATTTGCTTGCAAAGACTTACAGTACCCTCATAAAGCCAGATGCACAAAGTGACACATGCACCTGGAGTTTGTTTGCAGTGATAAATGGCCCTGGCACAGCCCTTCTAATGAAAATAGGGTCATTGCAGTTATAGTTAGTCAAATGAGATCCATATTTGAGCAAGGTGGATTTCTGATCCAATATAACTAGTGTCCTTTCTAAACAGTAGAAGTTTGGGCACAGATATACACATAGGGAGAACATAACATGCAGACAGAATTATACTGTGTGTGCATAGGGCAAAGGTGATCTCTTTCTTCACCCCTCATAAGGGTCACAGCTGCCACTTCTATGACAAAAAGGCTAACAATGGAAAAATCATAATTAAATATATATATATATATAATTAAATATATATTTAATCAAAGTTTTACATGACATAAATGAAGACCACTCTTTGCCCCCAAACAGGGGAGGCAATGATCTGAACTAATGCTTAGGTTGGATAAAGCAGAGACAGTCATATGGAAATGTGACTGGACAAGAGCTATAAGCTAATGGTAATGGAGTAGGGAAACCTGACAGTTCCATCTGTCCAGATCCTACTCTATGTCTCTGCTGTAGCATTTCTTCTTTTTCCTCTTCCCTAGTGTGGGGCAACATCCCTCTGGAATGAGGATCTTAACTTCTTTTTAGCCAGTTGTTGTCACACAGATAAAAGGGTGTGTGTGTGTGTGTGTGTGTGTGTGTGTGTGTGTGATATTTAGTCCTTATGACTTATCTTGGGAGAGAAAGTGAAGACAGGAGACAGAAAGGCAGGTCAGGGTCACACAGAGACTTGTTTTCTGAGGACTTATAGTCTGTTAGTTCTAACTACTTCACATGCCTAAATGCCTGACTGTAGGGTACATTTTCTGAGCTTCATAAATGCCACTTGCCAAGGGACTATCTAGGGCTAGCAGAGTGCCCCAGAGGAAACCCTTGCATAGTCCCTTCCAAAGGAGCATGCTCTTTTGACACTTTGACTTGGATGTCTACCCCAGAGCTGTGGGTAACAAAAGCCTCTGTGTGTGGTGCTTTTCTATGGATCCGTTAATAAGTAACATAGTCTCTGACACATGTTGTTTTCAATTTTTAAAATTATTATAAGAATTCTACTGGATGTGAAGTGGTATTTTATGTGAATACTACCTCCCAGTAGTACCACAGGCTGGCAGAAAAGCCTTCAGCATATAAACTTTTGGGGGACACTTAAGATACAAACAATAACACCAGGTAATCTTGAATCTCATGCAAACATAAATTTTACTTAGTTGGGTGCTGGATTATTTATTTATTTTTGTTTTTTGAGGTAGGGTCTCGCTCTAGCCCAGGCTGACCTGGAATTCACTATGTAGTCTCAGGCTGGCCTAGAACTCAGTGATCCTTCTACCTCTGCCTCCCAAGTGCTGGGATTAAAGGTGTGTGCCACCATACCTGGATTTTGAATTATTTATTATTCCTTTAATTATGTATGATTTTTGTTCTGAGGAACAATTATTTTTTTAAACTTTCTTTTTAAATTTAATTTTAAATTTATTTATTGCAAGGAGAAAGAGAAAAAGAGAGAGAGAGAGTGGGCATATCAGGGCCTCTTGCCACTGCAAACGAATTTTAGATACATGTGCCACTTTGTGCATCTGGCTTTACATGGGAACTGGGAAATAGAACCCTGGGCCATCAGGTTTTCAAAAAAGTGCCTCTAAGCCATTTTCCAGCCCCATGAGTTATAATTTGGAAAATGATCCTTTAAAATCTTTTAAAAGGATCCTTTTAAGCTGAGTCACAAAGCAAACCTCAGCACATTTTAAAGAACTAAAATCTGAGAAACTGAAGTAGAAACTTACTAAATATTTTGAAATTAAGAAACATATTTGTGAAAAAGAATCCCATGGTTCAAAAAGATCATACTAGTAATAAGTCAGTATTTTGAACAAAAATGATAATAAACATATGACTTAGTTTTACCTATGGTTTTCATAAAACAGTTGATCTTAATAACTGTTCAAAAAACACTTAAAAATAATGTATATGTTTGAAAACTCCAGGTGTAGTAAGCTTTGTATGCTATTATGGGTAGGAGAGATGAAGTGCAGTGTAAAGGCCCCTCACACCTCCATCTCGCCTCAGACTGTGTCTTTGAACCCTGGGGCAGAGAAAGCGCCACTTTCATTCCTGCTAATTGGGACTGTTGTGATAGAGAATGGCAAGCAAGAAAAGTCACACTCCCAGCATGAGGAGAAGGGGAAGGACTGACCTCAGCCTCCCCAGGCCTAGTCCTTGTCCCCACTGTCCAGCCACCAAAAGGCTTGCCTTTGAGTAGGTGACAGTGTGCTTCTCACCTGACCAGCTCCCTCCCATTTCTATCGTATCTTGTTTTAGCAATTGTTTTTTGCTTATACTATTATTTTAAAAGATGTATTTAAAATTTATGGACTTCATAGGACTGGAGAGAAGGCTCAGCAGTTAAAAGCACTTGCTTGCAAATCCTGATGGCCCAGGTTTGATTCCCCAAGACCCACATAAAGCCAGATGCACAAGTGGTGTTTGTTTGCATGGCAGTAGGCTATGGTGTGTCCATTCTCTCTGTCTCTGTCTCTGTCTCTCAAACAAGTTAATAAAAATAGTTTTAAACATTTCTGGGGGCTGGAGAGATGGATCAATGGTTAAGGTATTTGCCTACAGAGCCTAACTATCCAAGTTTGATTGCCCAGGACCCACATAAATCCAGATGTACAAAGCTGCAAAGCAGCACATGTATCTGGAGTTTGTTTGCAGTGGCTGGAGGCCCTGGCATGCTCATTCGCTCTCTCTCTCTCTCTCTCTTTCTCTCTGCAAATAAAAAAACCTATTAAATTTTGTTTTGGGTCAGATGTACTAGGTGGAGCATGTGTCTCGAGTTCATTTGCAGTGGATGGAAGCTCTAGTGTACCCATTCTCTCTCTCTCTCTGCCTCTTTTTCTCACACTCTCTCAAATAAATAAATAAAATATTTTTTTAAAAAAATTGGGGGGACTGGAGAGACAACTTAGCCATTAAGGCATTTGCCTGCACAATAGAAGGACTCAAGTTTGATTCCCCAGGACCCAGGTAAAGCCAGATGCACAAGGTGGCACATGTGTCTGGAGTTCGTTTGAAGTGACTGGAAGCCCTGGTGTGCCCATTCTCTCTCTTTCTGCCTGTCTGCCTCTCTCTCTCGCATATACTCTCAGATTCAATAAATAAATAGAAAAGAATAAAAAAGAACCAGAGATGTCAAATGACTCAGCCAATACACACAGCCATCATAAAAAAGTATTTTTTGGACTTGGGTTGTAGCTCAGTTGGCTGAGTGCTTGCCTAGCATGCACAAACCTTGGGTTCCATTCTTGGCACTGCATCCGCTGAGTTTAATGGCATACTCCTGTAATCCCAGCACTCAGCAGATAGAGGCAAGAGCTCAAGGTCATCTTCAGCTACTTACCAAGTTTAAGGCCAGCCTGGACTCAATGAAACCCTGTCTTAAAAATAATCATTTTTAAGCTGAGTGTGGTGACCTTTAATGTCAGCACTCAGGAGATAGAGGTAGAGGATTGCCATGAGTTTGAAGCTAACCTGAGAGACTACATAGTAAATTCTAGGTCAGCCTGGGCTAGAGTGAGACCCTACATCGAAAAAAACCAAAATAAATAAATAAATAATATATAAATAATTTTCAGGAGCCTAGGAGATGGCTCAGTGGCTGAAGGTGCTTGGTCCCCAAACCTGCCCCCTGGAGTCCAGATCCCCAATACACACATAAACCCAGAAACAAAAAGAGGCACATGCGTGTGTAATTCCAATGCACCAACAGCAATAAGAGACAGAGTCTGGAGAATCCTGAAGCTAGTCTGGCTTTCCCAGTGGTAAGAAAAATAACAAGACAGACCCCATCTCAAGCAAGGGTGGAAGGAGAGAAACAACACCCCAAGGTTGCCCTCTAACCTCTACATGTGCACTGTGACACATGCATGCCCATACACATTCACTCATGATAAAACATACACATCAAAAATTGTTTTTAGGGCTGGAGAGATGGCTCAGCAGTTAAGGCGCTAGCCTGCAAAACCTAAACACCTGAATTTGATTCCTCGGTACCCATATAAAGCCAGAT
>PVHP010053214.1:0-2500 GCA_004024765.1 Zapus hudsonius
TGTGTTTCTATTTCACATATTCACTTTCCTTTCCTACAACCTAGTATTTCTCGAGATTCTCAGAATACTAGATGTAAAAAGAGTCCAACCATGGATAGTCCACACCCATTTCACCATGTATGTAAGGTGGATGCAAAACCCAAAATTCCAGACACAAAATGGTCTTGATACTCATGACTCTCGGAGCCTGATAATACCTACACAAAATGGAAGGAAAAAATGATGACACCAAAACAAAACAGAGACTAATCAAGAAGAGATAAGTGGTGTGGTGGGGAGGGAATCACAATTGTTTATGGTCTATAATTATGGAAGCTATCAATAAAAAGTTTAAAACATTGACAATGGATGAAAATATTCAGGTTATAAATATTTAACATAGCACCTGACACACCTAGATTATACAACCAAGGAATGTGTTGTAATAAGAGAATTCTATTGAATAGAAGAACAAATCACCTTCAAATATGTGAACTCTTATCATCAAATAAGCCAAAGGATATCACTGACTTTTAGGGATGCTCTAAAGGAAACTCAGTCTGGTAATGTCTACTCAACTTGTGGAATGCCAAAGTCCATACCATCAAGGAGATCTGCATCACTCCACTCAAGTCCCAGAGCAAACATTAACAGGGTCAAACAAAGATCACTCCAACTTGTTATTTTCTCACCAGGAAATTCTATCTGGGGTATGTCTATAGTGAGAGTAGGTCTCAGTCAAGAAGTCAGGCTCTCACAAATCTATAAGAAGGTATGGGATGATGGCTGACATCCTGGCAGGAGATAAACCACCCCTGGCCTTCACACAGGGCCCAAATGCAACCTATGTGAAAGTGATGAGGGAAACAGGAGACCAAACACCATAGAAAGTCAGATAACCCATGGAAGGTCAATGGAGACAGATACCAAGGATATCCAACACAACCCAAAGCAGAAGTCCAGACACACTTAAGAGCTCAACAATAAAGCAGAATTAAAATTCACCCACCATGACTCAGGGAAGGAACTGAGAGGAAAAGGGGTTAGAAAGATTGTAAGAGCCATGGTGGGGGAGAATATCCAGAGACATTGCCCCTCTCAGCAACAACACACAAAGGGGAAAAAATGGTTACCTCTGGTACAGTTCATAACCCCCTAACCTATGGACAGATCCAGTATGTTCACCAAGGAGGGACCCCAGGAGGTAGGGTACAGAGAGGAGGGAAATGGGGACTCCGCCACAAGATCTGCTCATACAATGTATATAATTATTCACAATAATGATAATTTTAAAAAAGAGAAGTCATCTTGCAGAGAGAAATCTCAATGAGAAACCAACCATGTGGTACCAGGGTCAGGAAGGCCATCATAACAGTGCAGTCCTCTACCCAAGTGATTTCTCCGTTCTGTCCTTGTGGAAGGGCTTTGTGCAAGGCTTGCTGCCGTGGCTGTAACTCGGGGAATGCTGCAGGACAGATGGTTTGGCTAGAGTGGTGGCATCACCTTGGGGGACTGTTTGCTGCCAGTTTGGGTGGCCTCGGATTCTCTCCCTTTGTCCTCTCATTCTTTTCTTGGTGCATCTCTTTCTCACCTCTCTGCATTAATGAGAGAACTATATAGTATGATTCTTTAATAAAAAAATTGGATCAGAATGCATTTTGCTTGCTTTTGCATTATTTTGGCATCTCTAAAGAACTTTGTCCACATTGATAGCACTAGGTATTAATATGCACATGTTAGAATCATGAAACCATTTGAAAATTCACTAAAAGTTACCATCATTTAAAACTGTAAAGAATTTGTCTGAATTTAATGCAACATCGGTTTTAAACAGTACGGAATGAAAGACATTGGAAGCCAGAGTGGATTGGAAATTTTGCATTCTGTTTATAGAAGAGCTATTATTTTAACTCCTTTTCATGATGATAAAAGGACACATAAACTTATCTGCGGGAAACAGACTGCTCATTTCAGAATTCCTCCTCACGTCCCACAGTGCAATCATCTAAAACCAAGATGCAGTTATGCAGAACGCAGATGAAGTTTTGCTCCATATTACAAATGCACAGAGTGAAACGTGTTCTGCAGGAAACCATTGGAAGATAAAGCTATTATCCTTTCTACTAAGAACATTGAAATTTTATTTTTTTAAATTTAACTCTTGATAGGATAATATAAAATCCAATCATGGAAAAGATTGCTATTAAAATTTTAACCATTTTTGATGTACTATGTATGAATCCTTAGCAGACAAATCTTAAAAAAGTTAACTCAAGGTCAAAATACTTGTTACAGGGAAAGAAAGAAAAGAGGAAAAATGAGAGGTCCAATATAATGTCTAATGAGAAAAACTCAGTTAAACTCTACACAAAGAAATCTAGCAGCCTCATTCTTTGTGATATATTTCCACTAGATTTTATTCACATTTCATGGAACATTTCAAAATCAGAAGTTTAATGGTATGAAGACTATTCACCAAGGGACAAAGAGGTTGTTTATATCTAAATCATTTCTCTTCTGA
>PVHP010053214.1:7500-10902 GCA_004024765.1 Zapus hudsonius
TACTTATTTATTTATGTATTTGCATATAGAAAGAGACAGAGAGAAGAAAGGGAAAGAGAGAGAGAGAGAGAAAGAGAGAAAAAACAGGTGTGCCAAGGCCTCTAGCCACTGCAACCTAGCTCCAAAACCATGTACCATTTGTGCATCTGGCTTTACCTGGGTATTGGGGAATTGAGCCCAGGTCCTTACACCTGACAGGCAGCAAGCACCTTAACTGCTGAGCCATCCTTTGATTGGGTTAGAGAGGGTAAAAAGACATTTATTTTATTTTTCCTATTCTATTAAACTTATTATATTGAGACAGGACACTGAGTACCCCAGGAAAACCTGGAACTTGATCTCCTTCCTCAGTTTCTCAAACTGCGCATAGCTGATCACTTGTTGCTGTTGTTGTTTTATGAGGAATATATAAAATATTTTTTCAAAGGCATATTATTGAGTTGTGGGCATTCTTATAAAGATTTTTGCACAGGAATTACTTCATATTTTCACTGACATTTCTGTGAACATGTATTGGATGAGGCAGATAGCACACATTCTGAAAAGAATCGATTCTCTAAGTATTTCTAGGAATATGCAATCAATTCTAAGACTCCCCTTTCCATATGCTGTCAGTTATATATAGAAGCACAAATTCTATACATCTGAAATGGCCAGATGGTAACTTCTCTCTTCATTACTGAAATGAAATAGGGAATATAACAGTTCCCTGGCGAAAACAGGCTACAGTATTTTGTTTTAAAACATATAGTTTTAAAGTGAACACAAGCTTTCTTCCACCTCTTTTAAAGATACATGTTTCCATTTTTATTGCTGTGCTGACAACAAAAAGAAGCACACAGAATTCTGTAACCTGCTTTTTTAAGTTAAAAGTGAAGAGCTAAATAATATTAGCATAAACATTTGCAACTTTTACCTAAGAGAATTCTGATGGCTGCCTCCTCTCTCTGTGTGAATTATTCTTGCATGGCATTTGTAATTGTTTCTGTCAGGAAAATGGAAACCTTGCAGATATTTACTAATGTGCCTTGGAGAGCATGTAACCTTGGAGATTTGTGTAATGTACCTTTGGAAATGGAAATTCCACGGATAGTTCATGAGGTAGCTGCACAACTCATGATAGCTAAATTCTTCTTGAGGCAATATTTGTCCTTGGGAAAACCTGTATTGTTATTATTTTATTTGTAAACAACAGAAGAAACTAGATGATTATAAAACATGTTTATTAGAAAACTTTATGCAGATTGTGAAGTTAAGACTTTTATGCTTACCTCTATTCTTTCTATTTTACTCTGTAAATAATGTCTCAATGCAGCCATAAATGAACTGTGATTCCTCTCATCATTCTGCATGAGTAGTATAAGAAAACCAAGATATGTTATTTGAAGGAATTTACTTTAGCAATATAAATAAACCCTACATTAAAGCCTTCTAAGTTACAGGATTGTATTTGAAATAAATACATGCTTCTATACACGCATAACAGATTTTACTTTTAATTCATAGAAAGTGAAAATACTAAAAATAACTATTAGTCTTTTCAACATCTGAGCCTGAGCCATAAGAAATTTGACAGTAAGAAAATTTCGATAATGAGAAAGGCAAGTTTTGTGGAGAAAAATATTATTCATGTGATGGTTTATGTTATATATTAGCATTGAGATTCTAAAGCTCTGTTTATTATATTTTCTAAAATTCATCTACTCAGAATTCATTCAGTCCTTACTTTCTTACTTTCAGCAGTTCAAAGACTGAAAAGCATGATCCCAAGATTCCTGATAGAGCTGACATGAGTGAAAACCAGGCCAAGGTTATCCAACCTTTGCACATAGGAAGGTGGAGAAGCATAAACAGTGGGGTGGACAGTGCTGGACACAGAGGTCTTGGTCTCCTTCCTCAGGTAGACACTGCTATTCGATTTAAAAAAATAAAGAAAAATTAAATTCAACTTGGTAAGAATGAAACAAGGCACAAACTTTTGTTTTTGGAACTTACTTTAGGACTTGTCCATTTTTATTTGTCTTTTAGGATTTGGGCACTCTTGGCAAGATAGAAACACGATAGGAGTTTTTCAAGGGGTGTCACACACGATATTTCTCTGCCTGAATGTTAGTTTGCATTTCAAGGCTCCTGAACATAGCCAAGACCTTCAAAGGGCCAGGAAGGACCACTGAGAACAACACTCTAAGCTGAGAAGCAACAGGCACATTATTGTGGGAGTACTTATTTATTCAGATATCTGCTTCTTGTCTCCCCATGGAAAATGTGCCTTCTTGTGAATAGAAATATGCACGTAAACACTGACTCTGAACAGAAAAATCATGTGTTGCTGGTTTCTCATTTCCTTTCCTACTCTGTTAGAGTGTAAGTAGCTTCAGTGTTGGTGATTAAGAACTAACCCCATGCCAGCAGCAATCATTGATTTGACTTGAATGATGCAACACATGAAGCTCAAATTTTGGAATAGCTCATGGGAAATATGGGTGATCTCAATGAAGAAGGGTTCACATTTTTCAAGCCCCTTTACTTAGTAAGAGGTAAGTGTAACCAGAAAAAAAAATAATCTCTTGGCAAGATGGTAATTTTGAATTATTTTTTAGACAACTCACTTTGACATCATCCTACCCGTCTCCAACTTAAAATCATGATGGCTCTGTGCTTCTGGGTTCACAGAGAACTCTTCTCTCCATGAAGCCTAGGGAAGGGAATGTGAGTATGAGGAGAGTGGCAAAAACAAGCAAACAACCCCCCCCCCAAATCACTGCTGCTTGTCAAGGAAGGAGAATTGAGTCTGCAAGTCAATGCAGTCTCCTGTCTGAGGCTCAAAGCAGAGAAAGGGGAGGAGCTGGTCCAGCCAAATAAACCCATTCCTCCACAAGCCACTTTTGCTTGGGTTCTTTCTGCACAGCAACTAGAAAGCTGACTGCAACAGTTTTGGTACCAGGACGTGGGGTCATCTGTTGCTGCTAGAACCCTGATCTTGTGGCTTTGGTCTTCTGGAAGTGATCTACAGGAGGAATGTGGAAGAATTTGAAATCTCGGCCTAAGAGATGCCTCGCAGTGTTGTGAGTACAGCTTCATGGACCATTCTGGTCAGAGCTGAAAGACCTGAATGTAATGAGAACTATGGACTGTGAGGTTTGGCTTAAGAGGTTGAGAACTTTGTCAGGACTGTGCCAGAAGCAGTTTGCATGCAAGGCTTGCTGCATTCTGCCTGCCTGTGTCCTGGAAACCTGTGCAGGGTTGTTTTACATAAAGATGGACTGGTGTGAGCAGATGGAGATGGCACAGAAAGAAAGATCTTTGGGTCGAAACTGCTGCCCGTTCACCTGCAATTGTTTGAGAGATTACAACCACTGAGATTGGGCCAGCTGGTCTGCACTGGAACAACAGGAAGAATGC
>PVHP010053215.1:0-10833 GCA_004024765.1 Zapus hudsonius
TCCTCCCCCTACTAACTTCTGTTTTCTCTGCCAAGCTTTATCTCTCCCAGGCTTTCCTCCTAGAGATCATGACCCCTATTGCAACCAAGTTACCTAGCAACCAGGTTGCTAATTCCTAGTAACCACCCATGTTCCCCCATATTTAAGGTGCTGCCTGCTTGTAATAAAATGAGTTTGATCGGAAATCTCAACTTGCTCCACTCTCTCTCTCGTCTCTTGTCCCACCCATTCTCACCCCTTCTCCTAGGGCCCTCGCTGTGACCGACCCGCATGCTGGTAAGGACATCTCCTAACAAAAAGAACTTCAGAAATTAAAGTATTATAGAGGACTCTTAACTTTTCATATAGAATTCCTAACTTTTCATATAGGAGAAATAAAAAATATGAGAAGATAAATAAATAAGGAGACAGTAAATATTTATGACACATCATTGTCACCATTCTCTAGTTTTTTGGAGAATAGGAAATAACAGCTTATTTTATTCTATCGGCAAATACATGAAGCAAAATACCAGTTTTTAAGTTCTGTGTTGAGACAGCAAACTTCAATTTTTTCTGCAACTCAAAAAGACCATTGATTTGATGGAAAATTTTAATTATAGTAAATCCATGAGTGCTCTGGCCAAAAAAAAAAAATCTTTGGGTGCCACCATCAAATCATATATTTTGAGAAATATCTGGAAGTATAAAGATAGAATTGGATTGATTGCAAAAACAAATGTGAAAACCCTGAAGCCCAATCAGGAAGATGAGGACACTGGAGAAAACAGAATAAGTAAGATTTCACAAGAAAGTTCAATGTTACAAAGAGGATTGATGCTGGAGAAGATAATTGAGCATCTGGAGGAATAATAAGGTGACTACAGAGAGTTTAAAACTGTAGAGATCTGTTGAATATCCTTACTTTTGTCAGTAGGGGCAGCAAGAAAAGAGGGGCCAAGGAACTCCATGTAGACACAAGTCATGCAGAAAAGAATAGGGATATTTTCTCTGGTGGTGTAGAAAATTCTTTAAGAAATCACTATGAATAAAATGTTTTTATTCTTCCTGGTTGAGAGATATCTTTAGACTTCATTCTGTCCTGAAGTTGCATATCCTTCATTTGAAGTTGTGTTGCATTTACCATTAGCATACCACACAGACCATAGAATCAAAATACAGATAGGAATATGAGAGGAAGTAGAAGGTAGAGAAATTCAAGGAGAAAAGTAATCTTCTGTTATGGGGGAAAACTTCACTGGATACAGATATTGATCAATTAACATCATTTATAGACAGGGCTCAGCAGCCATAAGAATGAGCTCACAGGAATAAGAGTTAAGGTATGAGTGAATATATATGTATATATATGAGTGAGTATATATTTATACATATATGAGTGAGTATATATATTTATATATATGAGTGAATATATATGAGTGAGTAAATATATTTATATATATACTCATACCTTAACTCATATATATGAAATGAAGAAATTAAAATGTCTGATAAGTAAATCAGGAATTTTTGTTAAACGTTAAACTCATGAAAACAAACATACAGTCTAAATGAAAGATTCTTCCAAGAAGCAAAAGATCTTCACAATTAAAATAGACAAAATACCACTTCTGTGTATAGATTCAAAAGAACTGAAAGCAGGATCTCAAAGTGATAATTGCAGCATTGACTAATATGTTATTCAAAATAGGCAAGATATGGAAACAACCTAATTTTTATCAATCAATCAATGGCAAAAGAAAATTTGCTAAAAGATAAATATCTACAATAAATATACCAAATATAATAAGCAAAGAATCAAGACATAATGCTAGAAGAAAACATTTAACCATGGAGGACATATGAAAGGGAGGGCAAAAGAAAGGAACTGCACTAAAACCAGAAAACAACCAAGAAAATGCTGAGTAGTGAGATGTAAACTGACTTAAATATAAATGTCAATGGATTACATTCTCCAACTAAAAAACACAGTGACTGGATAAAAGCAAAGTCTAAATAACTGCTTAGGAAAAACCCACTTCACCTTCAAGGACACACATTACAAAAGAGGAGATAGGGTAAAATATCTCATGAAAATTGAATCTAAAAGAAAGTAGGCCATATGAGAAAGTGAAGATATAAACATGAAACCAATCACCACAGCAAGTCAGATAACCCATAAAAGGTCAATGGAGACAGACACCAAGGATACTCAACACAACCCGGGGCAAAGGTCCAGAGATATTTTAAGATCTCAACAACAAAGCAAACTTAGAACTCACCCACCAAGACTCAGGGAACTGAGTGGAAGAGGAGGCAGAATAATTATGAGAGCAATGGTGGGGGACAATATCCAGAGACATCATCCCCTCAGCAATAATACACAAGGCAGAAGAAAAAAAAGAGAATGAGAAACTGGCTACCTCTGGTGCAGTTCATACACCCTAACCTATGGACAGATCCAGTATGTGCACTGAGGAAGGACCCCAGTGCGTAGGAGACAGAGAGGAGGGAAATGGGGATACCTTCACAAGGTTTGCTCATACAATGTATATACTAATTCATAATAAGGATATTTTAAAAAAGAAAGTAGAAATAATCTACTCATATGTGATTAAATATAATTTAGGTTAAAAGTCAACAAAAAGACAGGGAAGTTACTCTATCACGATAAGGGAATCAATTCAGTTATAGGAGATAATAAGTATAGGTACATATGTACATACAATAATCCAAATATATAAATCAAATAATAGACCTAATTAGAGAGATGGATCCAATATAAAAATAGTCAGAGATTTTAACACTTCACTTTCAGCAAAGGACAAATGATGTGGACAGAATATAAACATACAACAAAGAAAAAAAGTTAATATTGGTTCACTAATCAATAGATACATAATGAGAGGTATATTAAGCAATGAAAAAACATGGAGGGGTAAAACTCGTGGGACTGCTCTTTTGGAACTAGTAGACAAGAACAGTTTTGCTTTGGGAACAGAAATTTGAATAAAATGAGGATATGATTGATGTGCCATGGAACTTACAGGGGGACCAGCCAAGGGAAATGTATTGAGGCAGAAATGTGATTGGTCAGGTAGGGGAACAGTAAACCCACAGTGTGACTGGAATGCAGTGAGAGAAATGGGGGCTGGGTGAAGAAATTAGAGAGATAGTGACAGGATGAATCAACTCGAATCTTGTGGGCTATAGTTACAAAAGTAATGTTTTATTTTATTTGATACAGGTCATTGGAAAGTTATGCAAAAGGGAGAATCTAAATTAGATATACTTTTTTTCTTGTTTTGAGGTGGAAGGACTACAGAAAACCAGAGTGAATGCAAAGTCACCATAGGAAAAACAGAACATGACTGATGGTCATGAGAAAGTGTGAGAATAGGTTGGATTCATGTGTTTCAGGAAACTAGAGCTGATGATATTTGGCTGATTCAAGTTTTATCAGGTATATCCAATCTGGCCAAGAAGAGCTATGGAAGTAGCCCAACACAACATTGTAAACCTACTTAAATCATTTTGATTTTTTTCATGTGATTTTTGTGACATTTGGGGACCTTGTTTATAATTTTAGAGTTTTGGTATGAAGACTCTACTTATCACATGAAAAATCTCTACATTTTTATATTTGACATTCTTACATATTTTCAAGAATTAATTATGTGAAAAGTAAATAACCAATTAAAGGTTACTTTTTTAAAAGGATTAATTTTTATTTTCTTGAGTTCTGAGTATGATTTAATAGAGTGAGGTGATGAAGAACAAAATAATTTTCATAGAAAACTTTTTTTTTGAATTTGATTGTGTGGTTCTAGGGCATGTAGTTATAGAAGATGACATTGGAAGTTGGGTCCATTTAGAATCTAAATTGGTGAATGGGGACATTTACTGAGATGGAAGCACAGTGGAGCAAATAGTATCCTAGAGGAATGTAAAGGAAAGTTTTATGCAAATTAACTCTAGGGTAGTTATAAGACATCAAAATTGAGATATTGAATTAGTGTAAGACAGAAGTCTAGAGTTCAGGGAGAAGGCTAAGTTGCAAGAGTTTAGAGAATGCTTGTTTGAGCTTATCTGTTGTTACATTACAAATAAAGACTTACAAACTGAAAAAAAAAGAGTTTAGAAGGTTTAAATATTTAGAAGGCTTTTTAACTACTGGGCTAATTGAAACCCTCTAAGTAGCTAGTCATTAGAAATCTATTATATAAACTGAAAGTGTATAGATCTGGACCCAATTATACTAAAGGAGGTAACCCAGGCTCTGAAAGTCAAACGCCACATGTTCTCTCTCATATTTGGATCTTACAAATGTTTAGATTTGTATGCAAGTTGGAATAAAAGTAGTAGAGGTCCAAAAGCTAGAAAGGGACTGTGAAGGAGGGAAAAGGGGAGAGGGCTTAAGGAAAGGGCATAGTAGATATTTAAGTAGAGGGGCAGAATACTGGAGCTGGGTAGGGGAAAACAATCTAACAGGAGGGATGGAGAAGAGGAAGGCATGGGAGGAGTTAATCAAAATTCAAGACGTTACATATAAACTATGTGGAAAACGACTTCTTCACTAGCTGATAATATATATGTTAAAAAAAAGAGAGTTTAAGCAGAATTATCCCTTGAAGATGGATAGGGTTTTGCCCAGAAGCCATAGATCATTACTGGAAATTTCTCAGTGCCAGGAGTGTGATACTTTCCAGTGAGTTGTTGACTGGTGAGGTTTCTATGCCCCTAAAACATTATAGGTTATTGCCAGGACTCTTGGTTACCCACCAGAACTAGATGGTAAGACCCTACTGCTGCGTTGGCTACAGGTCACTGAGAAATCAAGCTGAAGGAAAGCTGGATGCCTCTTCCCTATTAACTAGCTGCCAGGATTCTGGAAAGAGCTATGCAGCATGTAGGCTTTGGGAGGAGAAATGTCATCAAAGGTTTTCACCAGCAGTGGAAGATGTAAGCTTTACAGCTAGCCAGTCAAGCCAGACGCAGCAACTGTGCAATGGTGGAATGTCTTTCATAAGGGAAACCAATTGCTCTTTGATTGGATTTGAGGCCTATTCCACAGGTAGAAATTCATGCCTGGTACTGAAAATCTAGTCAAAAGCCTATAGCTGAGGAGGACATAAACCCTAAGGGAAAAACCAGTACTGTTGTCTGACTAAACAGATATACTACCAAACTCTTCTATAAATACTTATGTTAATGCCCATATGTTAATGCTTCTCTCATTTTTGGTTAGAGAAGCTTCTCTTTTCAGATGGTGGTGACATTTGGGATGACTCAAATATGGCCAATATGCTGAGAAAAATTGACAGCGGAGTATTAAGCACTAAGTGAGCCATCTCCATCACATCCTCCAAAGCTCAGGGACAATTGTGGAAGAGGTTGTGAAAGGATTGTAAGAGCCAAAAAGAAGTGTGTGGGGGGGAGCTGCTTACAATAAATGTTGTCATCCAGACACAAAGTGGCTTTAATATCCATGACTTCACAAGACCTGCATAACAGGAGAAAAATAAAAATGGCATAAAAATAGAAAGGAGACTAGCTTGAAAGAAGGGATTCAGTGGAGGGGATTTGGGAGGGGAGAGAGGAGAGTATTGAGGGGGTGGCTGTGACTATGGTATATTGGTGACTATGGTATATTGTCTATATTTATGGAAGTTGTCAATGAAAGTTTTAAAAAATCTATTATATAAACTGAGCATGGTGTCTCAATCCTATTATCCCAGAACTCAGGAGGCTGAGGACAGGTGGATCACCATAACTTCAAGACCAGCCTGGTCTACATAGTGAATTTAAGGCAGCCTAGTCTATACAGTGAGAATCTGTTTTAAAATCTCAACAAAATTCTCTTATAAGTGTATGAGGAGATGGCTCAGTGGTAATAAAACTTGATGTGCAAGGATGATACTTAAGATTGAGCCTCATCATCCAGTTAAAATGCTGGGCATAGTCACACATTCCTTAAATTCCAAGGACTGAGGATGGGCAGGAGCAGGAGGATTTCTGGGTCTTTCTGTTCAGTCAGGATATTGGTTTGGATGTAAAATGCCCCTACATAGGCTCTTATTTTTGAATATTTAATCCCCACCAAAGTGTCACTGTTGTGGAATGAGGTGGAGCTTTGATGGAGGAAGTGTGTCACTGGGGGAAGGGAGTTCTTGAGGATTTATCATCCTGTCCTGCTTGAGATTGTCTCTCTACTTCCTCCATGCTGATGTGACACAGACTTCCTGCTCCTTCTGTCCTTTTCCCTGCTTTCTGTCTCCCTGGGTGACTATGGCTTCCCTCTCTGGTCTGCTACACCTTCTCCATCATGATGGATTCTGAAACTGTAAGGCATGTTAAACTCTTTTCCTTCTATAAAATGTTTTTGGTTGGGTATTTTCTCCTTGCAATGAGAAAGTAATTAATAGAACCAGGGCTGGAGAGATGGCTCGGCAGTTAAGGCACTTGCCTCCAGTGCCTAAGGTCCTGGGTTCAATTCCCCAGTACCCACATATGCCAGACCCACAAGGTGGTGGCCCTGATGTTCTCTCTCTCTCTCTCTCTCTCTCTCTCTCTCTCTCTCTCTCTCTCTCTCTCTCTCTCTCTGCTTGAAAATGAATAAATAAAATATTTTTAAAATTAATAGAACCAGTCTGACTGAAAAATAGAGAGCACCATGTTCAGTGAAAGACCCTCTCTAAAGGCAATAAAATGGAAGAGTGATAGAGGAGGACACCTCTACAAATGTGCACACAAGGCACACACATCTGCACACACATGCATACACCTCACACACACATCACACATGATAGACACACATATACACACAGCACCAGAAAAATCAACCTATGTTTATTATTTTATAACTCACTTTTGAATTAGGATTGTTATTTCTTACCAGAACTTCCTGGAAAAATACTCTAAAATTAATTCCTAATTGCTTAGACAATGAGTATGTGATTCAGCTTTTGGTTTTTGTATAATTAGATTTTTCATCTAATTATCCTCTTTCCAATGAGCTAATCTTTCATCATTTCCAGGGGTGCCTCTCCTCCTTTCATCATTTCTAGAAATCTGTGTTGTGTCGAACACTTTCCCCTTTACATATGATCTTATTATCTAATTTTGTGAAAACTGCAAATTAAATTCACCCCTTACCTTACTTTTTATAGGCCCTCTGGCCTGCAAGGAAAAAAGGTGTTTTTCCCTCTCCTCAAGAACACTTGCCACAGCTTCATTAAGAAGGAAATGTGTTTGATTTCAGAGACATGCTGTTTTGTAGGTAATGAAAACAAATGAAGCACAGCAGTTCATTTTGCCCTTAAAGACACCTCTCAATCAATTGATTGATTTGACACAGACGACCCAGAAAATTATGCAGCTAATGTGATCGCCATCTTTGTTTTTATTTAAAGATAGATAAGCCAGAACACCTCATACAGCTGCCCATCTTCCATCATTTCCTGAGCTCTAGGCCCTTTAAATTTCAAGACCTTGCACCATTGCTGCCTTTTTTATACAACAATATATTATGAAGAAATTATGTTTCTTCATAATATGGAAGATAGGTATGAGCACTGGATATAAAAACACTGGAGAAATTCATGTTTTAAATGGCTTCTCTTTCCAAAGTTTCTAGGTCACATTTCATTGTTTTTTAAGGGTCTGTGCAAAAATAAATGAAATCACACCAAAGAAATACAAAATACATACAGAAGAAGGGAAGACTAAGGTATTGAAGAAAAAGCAGGGTGAAAGGTGAGCTAAATATCAGTTGGTGGGTTCTGAAATAGGAATTTCATACTTACAAAAGTCTGCTAGAAATCATTATTCTATTTAGCAAAGTCTTAGAAACAGTGGTCTCAAAGGCAATTATATATATTTTAGAGACAGAATAGTTTCACTGGTGATTCTGTGTCATCTTTTGATAGAATCTTCACGCACCCTTAACCATTAGGGTGACCTAGTGGGGAGACAAGAGATTTGTAACTTAATGATTTTTAACATGACCACTGAATTATCAGGACTCCCAGTGATTGTTACCTAGAGGCATATTAGTAATTATTCATAAATAATTATGCAATATTATTTTTATTTAGGTAAATAAGATTATATACCTAGAACATAATACTCAGCAATCACTTATCTATTTTCACATTATTACATGCTTCTCTTCCCAGGTCAATATGTGTGACTCTGATATATTATTGCTAAAGACTGCACCATATTTTATTAAGTCCCTGATTCCTAGATTAGGATGGGAGGAAAATTCTGCTCCTTCCCGAGAGGACAGCAGGGTCTGGAGAAACTTGTTTGTCACAACTGGAAAGATGATGAGTGGGAACCAAAGACCCAAGAATGACTTATGTCCTAAAATATGCTGATGTTGATAATCTCTGAAAATAGATAACACGATTTGCTCAAAATTTCTCTATTACTGTACATTTTAACTACAATAGCAGTGAGTATATATGCAGCTTATACACTTGTGTGTCATTCCAAATACTATTTTAAGTTAGGTAGGTTGTCAAATTGAATTACAAAAGGTTATGTAAATCTACATTTTTCCCAAGAATATGTGAAGTTGTTTGGTTCTGGAACATTCTAAGCTTCATTGAACATCATCCACCTTTTTAAAGCCTTGCTAAGTTTTTGATATATGTCTTTCTATTTCTTTATTGTTACCTAAAATGTATTAATTCAGTGAGAACTACATATTCAAAAGTTTGTCTTTACGTATTTTTTTTCTTTTTGTGGTCTCATACTCTTTTTTTCTATTCAAATAGTTATCTTTATGATTTGGAAGATATTTTCCTATTATAGATGTTGTAAATCTTTTCTCTAATTCATCATTTGTATTGCAACCATTCTCATTTTTGGACACATTAAAATGTTATATTTTTATAGAAGAAAATTTATCTTTTTTGAAATAATTCCTCTTGGATATTATATCATGTTTAGAACTGAGTTCCCTACTAACAATTTATTAAAATATATGTTCATGTTTTTCTTCTAGTAGTTTCCCAGTTCCTTTTTGGTTGGTCTGTCAATTTTACATGAACTTCTTTACTTTAAGCTCAGTTTACTTCAGCATAAATAAAATTAACCCACTGACTTCTCCCAATACAGCCTTCACTGTTTCATAGAAGTCTAGTAGAGACTTTCATTACTGAGAAAGACTCCTAACATCACCATTCTGATTCCATTCTGGGACAATAGCTAAGCATCTTTACAGGTTCACTCAAAAGCGGGAATGTTAAGTTTTATGCTTATTAAGCTTAAGAATGTAGAAGATTTCATAGTAACAGTCCATTAAATTTTATTTTACTAATATTTCATTTATCCCAATTCCATATTGCTTTCACTTATAATTTGGAGAGTTTAGTCCATAATGATGGGATGCATATGATGGAGTAGAAAAGTTCACATTATGATAATCTAAAAGCAGAGAAAAGGGATAGGATCTAGGACATGTATAACCTGGACAATATACTCTAAGTGACTTTTTTCTTCAACTAGGTCCCACCTCCCAAAGTTTCCATACTCTTGCAAAATACCTGAAAGATTTATTTTGACTTACATTTGCAGAGGTTTCAGTTCATTGCTATAAGCCTGAGAAGGTTAAGTAGTGAGGAAGGGGGGAGACAGAGAGAGAGAGAGAGAGAGAGAGAGAGAGAGAGAGAGAGAGAGAGAGAGAGAGAGAGAGAGGAGGGGATTGTGAACAAAACATAACCTCCTACTTTTCCCTACCTCCCAATGAAGCTCTCATATTACAAATCCCCTAAGGCATTAACCCATTGATTACATGAGCTCTTATGATCTACTTGTCTTGGGAAATACCCTCATAGTCATACCCAAAGGTGTGCTTTACTAATCTCTTAAGTAGTTCTTTTTTTTATTTGTTTGGTGTATTTATTTATTGTGTGTACATGTGTGAGAGTGCATGTGTAGAGGTCAAGGAAAAACTTTTGAGTTGGTCCTCAACTTCCATCTCATTTTGAGGCAGAGTCTCTTGTTCCATTCATGAGTTTAATGGAGTTTCTCCTGTCTCTGCCTACTGTCTTATCACAGGCAAGCTGGGATTATAGAAACCATCACAGCTTCTGGCTTTTCTTTGGGTTCTGGGAATCTGAACTCAGGTACTCAGAGTGATTAGCTGCTGACCCATCTCCCAAGCCCATTGTCTCCTAGGTGTTTCTTAATCCAATCAAATTGACAATTAACTACCATATGCAGTGACAGCATAACTCTCTCTCTCTAATGTAGAGCACATGTGATTTATTGAATACATGCCTGGTTAGCTTAAAATCAATCAGACTTCACTATATAAAAACCTTTGCTTGGTTTAGCTATAACACCCCACTCACTCTTGTAAAAAACTAGGTAATTTTACTCTCTTCCATTTGATCATCCTTTTTATATTTTTCAAAGTACTGTGTATAACTTGATGATAAAATATTTGAAATCAAGATTTGTATGTGATGTGGATATTTAAGGATCAATAGGTTAACATAGTGAAATGTTTGTAATCCATCAACACACATGCCTTATATGCAAAAATTGCTACTAGAATTCTAAACAGGATATCTTTGTTAAAAAGAAAGAAATGGGCCCCCAGAAGGCAGTTAGTGTAGTGCTGGAAGGCACTGCACAGGCTTCCAGGGGAAAATGATCAACGACAGCTGGACTAAACAGAGACCACTGACAGGAAACACAATCGGTGGTTATGAGTAGGCTGACCACAACTCCTAATAGGAGTGAGCAGCAAACCAAGAAAGGAGCACTTGTGTAATGGAGGAGCCTGGGCCTGGGGGAGACAATCAACAGCTTTCAATTCGGCCAATTTTCCACTTAGTG
>PVHP010053216.1:0-10836 GCA_004024765.1 Zapus hudsonius
CCAGCTGGTCAGTGGCAGGTGAATGGTGAGCAGAATATGATCTTCACACCTGCGAGACCATCACTCAGGCTTCTGAACAGCAAAGGACACTGGATTCATGCTACAACCTGGATGAGCTTGAGGAAATCATGCTGTGTGCAAGAAGCCAGTCACGACAAGGCCAGTACCCAAGGATGCCACTTCCCAGAAGAGAATGGCCATTTCTTCATAGATTTACTGTCACAGCCACACGCCACTGGGATGAATCTTCAAACCAGGCACAATTTGGGGGAGGAAAGTATTTGTAGCTATAGATCCAGGGGAAGTTCCAGAATGTAAAAGAGGCTGTTCCCCTTTCACAGGTCTAAGCAGAGAGAGAAACCCATCACCAACACCACACACAGAACAGCAAACAGGTTGGAGAGCCAGGGGGTGTCCCAAGAAGAGAATTTCTTCCCATTTATATAGGCTTAGGGTAGGGTCTTGCAACTCTACCCCAGACTTAATGGCTTCCTGAGTCTCTGGAATTTCCTTCCTGCACGGCCCACACAGGAAAGGATGTTTACTTCCAGCTTCTTTGAGCTTCCTTACATCCTGCCCCCTACTGAGAGGCTGCCTTCCTGTAAACATCCTCAGAGACCCGCCCAAGGTTACTTGAAAGGTCAAGTTGACAACAAAACTTAACCATCACATTTACAGACCAATTTTCAGTCCACAGAGGTCCATGAACTGGCTGCATACAGTGTGAAGAAGGCATGTGAAGTTACTGGACTATACAAACTTTTCATGGTTAAGACATACGTTTTACATAATCTGTGTTTCACCACTGTTACTATGTAATATCGAAAACAACTAAACTGGTTCTTACACAGAGGCACAGGAGTGCCTTGTAACCCCAGACAGAGGCTCACAAGCTTGCTTCCCCTCTGAGCCTTAGCCAGGGGAGTGTGGGAAGCGAGCATTGGCCATACACTGTCCATTCGGCCCGCCTTCCCCAAGCAACCGGAGGAAGGTCTACCAGCACTTATCCAAATGGTTGCTGAACCATCCTGTTTATGGAAGCCTCTGACAACACTTCGTGATAAGCATCCTCAGGCTACCTGTAAAAGAAAATCATTTTGAGCAGAGCAGGTCTTTCCTAGTGCTCAGAGGCTGACCTCATCACACACATCAAATGGCCAGGTGCGTCCTGCTCCTAGGAGATTCAGAGGGTCCCTCTGGAAAGAGACTGTGGTTGGAGAAATGTCCTTAGTCCCTTGGGACCGATCTCAGCCAGCTGGTGTGGACTTAATCTCCTGATCCAGAGAGCCAGGGCGAAAGTTGGTGCAGGATAAATGAACACAGCAGAAATGGAGGACAAGATGATCTGAAGAAAAGACTATCACTGAAAGAAGCCTCATAGAGCAAGGGGAGGTTACCTTCAGTAATGGTGGTCTCCTGGTCAGAATAATATGGGAAGTTTCTGTATATGCATATCATTAATAATAGACCATTGAAGTTGGATGTCCTATTTATATTTCTGATTATGAAAGCTATTTTATTTTCTTTAATGTCTTTTCTCTTTTTTGTTTTTGCTTTTTTTATTTTTCTTAAATATTTATTTTCAAACAGAGAAATAGAGAAAGAGAGAGTGCGCCAGGGCCACCACCTTGTGGGTCTGGCTTATGTGGGTCCTGGGGAATTGAACCCAGGGCCTTAGGCACTGGAGGCAAGTGCCTTAACCGCTGAGCCATCTCTCCAGCCCTGTTTTTGCTTCCTTATTGTATTTTCTATTAGACACTTTTCTGGGTATCAACTTCAGAGATCACATGGCATTCTCACAGGGTGCAGTGGGACGCCTTTAGTCCCTGCTCTTAGGAGGCGGAGAATAGAGGGTTTGCCATAAGTTTGGGGCCAGCCAGGGGCTACAGAGTGAGCTCCAGGCAATCGAGAGCTAGAGCGAGACCCTGTCTCAAAAACAATGGGCATTCTCTTAAAAAAAATAAAATATTGAAACCTAGCTCAGCATAGACCAGCCTTAAGGACATGAGGAGAAGCCAGGCACAGCGGGCCCCATGGCTTCTGATTCCATTTGCGTGAAAGGCTCGGGGTGGCACTGGTCTGGAGAGAAGGCTGAGCAGTTATGAGCACTCCCCATACAAGCATGAGGAGACCTGAGAGAACAGGTCACTCCCCAGGACCCACACAAATAGCTAGGCATGGTCATGCACGTCTGTAACCCCAGTACCACAGGGGAGCAAAGCCTGAAAATTACACATAAGAGGGCTGGAGAAATGGCTCAGCAGTTAAGGCACTTGCCTCCAGTGCCTAAGGCCTGGGTTCAATTCCCCAGGACCCACATATGCCAGCCCCACAAGGTGGTGGCCCTGGTGCAGGTTCTCTCTCTCTCTCTCTCTCTCTCTCTCTCTCTCTCTCTCTCTCTCTCTCTCTCTCTCTCTCTCTCTCTCCTTGAAATTGAATAAATAAAATATTTTTTTTTAAAAATGATAGAATCCACTGAGAAAGAGCATGTGATTTTTTTGACTTTTTAGGTCTGGCTTTCCTCACAGTGTAATTTTTTCCAGTTCCATCTATTTTCCTGGCATTTTCATAACTTCCTTCTTTACAATTGGCTAGAGTGTCATCGTATGTATGGACCACATCTCTCTAGCTGTCATCAGTTGGTGGACGTGGCCTGATTCCACGTCCTCGGGATTGTGAACAGAGCACGTGTAACTCCACTCAGCCGCCCTGTATTGTCCCGTTGTTCTCGGACACTTGGGTATTTATTCCCTTCCATCTTTCTCTGTGTGTGTCAGTTTGGATAATTTCTTTTCAGTTTCTTGATTATTGCCCAGCTATTTGAAGTCTGTTCGGGAGACGAGGGTTTCCATTTGACGTAGTTAGGAATTCCATCTCTTGGCTGAAATTCCATCTGCCTAGGCACGCTGTTCACGTCCTCCGCTGACCAGACTTCTGGATGAGACATATAGAATGAGAACGGGCGAGAAGGCAAATTTTCATCTAGAAATGAGTCCACTTTTGATTTTTGGCAGGCTGTAACTGTGAGAGGTGGAATCGGGTAGTCGGGGGTGAGCAGAGTTTCCATGTTGGTCCAGAGCTCAGATTCCTCTATTGGAGGCTTCGTTTGGCTCATGTAAACTCAAAATCTTTCAGTCAGTCTGTCCTCCTTCCTCTCCTCTGGGACACCTGCCATACAAGAGAAGTCTTTTCTTGTAACTGTGCTGGGATCCGGGGTCTTTCATTCTAGCCTGTTGTGAGGCAGGGGGTGAGCCCTGTCTGTCATGGCACCCAAACTCTGCCTTCCGTCTGTGGTTGCAGACTTGAAATCTGTCCATGGAAAATTCCATCCCAGCAAACTGTACACGTGGCAGGTCGCCAGCAGCCAACAAGAGCTCCTTGAAGGAAACCTGTCCAACTCTAACCTCATCAGGCTCTTTTTGATACGATTGATGGGAAATGGAACAGCAGCCCTTGCGCATAGTAGGGCAGCCAGCATGACGTTCTCATTAACTTAAGTATCAATATGGAAACGGGCCATTGAGGGGTCCGGAATTGCTTCTTCCCTCCTGATCTGTTTCTACTCATCAGGAGTGGTTACTGTGAGATCCAGGCATAATGAATGAGGCAAAATGTGTCTGTCAGAGGCTGCTCAGTGGAGTGAAGTGGACCGTGGGCTTCGGAGCCTGACATTGACATTGTTCTTGACGTCACAACAGTTGTGATTACAAGAGTAAGTCTGTTAGTATCCTGTCACGGGATGTCCAGGAAGTCCTGCCCCTTCTTGAGGTCTTATTTTTTTAATAATGTAAAGAACTTAGGGCTGGAGAGATGGCTCAGCGGTTAAGGCACTTGCCTCCAGTGCCTAAGGCCCTGGGTTCAATTCCCCAGGACCCACATAAGCCAGACCCACAAGGTGGTGGCCCTGGTGCGCTCTCTCTCTCTCTCTCTCTCTCTCTCTCTCTCTCTCTATATATATATATATATATATATATATATACATATACATACACATACATATAGATAGATATAGATATAGATATATATCTGCTTAAAAAATGAATAAATAAAATATTTTTTAAAACTTAATACATTTTATTTTAAAAATTTGGATATGTCTTGAATTTAATTACAAGAGTTGGAAGAAGGGGGGAATAAGAGAAGTTAAATAGTTAATAGCCATCAGCAGATATAACACAAGATGATTTGCTTTTAGTTAAATGCCAACAACGTGAACCCCTCCCCCCTCCATGTGCTCCCACACCCCTGGGAACAGTACCTGCTAGACAATTCCTGGCAGCAATGACTTCTCCTTCCGGGGCCACCATCCTCTGCCAAAGCTCTCCGCTTCACTTGTCTTCTTGCGGTCTTGTGAGCAGGAGAACTGTCCTTCAAGTAACGGAGTCACTGGAAAGAATCCTAGACTCCTGTACACAAGCCATCAGTCCCCGTGCAAGAAACCCTAAAAACACAGTGAGTCACCAAAGACAAAAAATCAAGACAAGAACATAGCCAAGAATAAAGGTGACTCCATGGGAGACAGAAGAGGGTCGGCAGAAGGGGGCGAGTGTAATAAAAAGACGTGATCTATACACGTTGGAAATGTCATGATGGAACCCGTTATTAAGGAAAATTAGCCATTTCATAATCTGCAAATTACAAACCATTTCTCCATCTGGTTTTCCCCGTCAAATGCAGTTGTTGACTTTTATACTGCCCAGTGGATTGTTACAGAGATCAAAATGGAGCTGCGACCTGGAAGCCCTCTGCAATTCTTTGAAGGAGTTTTGGGAACAGAGAAACAGACAGGGGAATGGGAACATGGGGTGTTGCGGTCAGCTTTCTAGTTGCTGCGCAGGAAGAACCCAAGCAAAAGCGGCTTGTGGAGGAATGGGTTTATTTGGCTTATGGACTTGAGGGGAGACTCCATCCTGGCAGGGAAAACGATGGCATGAGCAGAGGGTGGACATCACCTCTGCCACAGCACTGGAAACAGCGGCAGGAAGGTGTGCCAAACTCTGGCAAGGGGAAGTGGCTAATAACCCCATAACTGCCCCCAACAACACAGCTCTAGTGAGTTTCTAATTCCCAAATTGCCATCTGCTGAGGATCGATCTATCAGAACACATTCATTTGTTTGTGGGGGACGCCTGGATCAAACCATGACATGGGGACACTAGCACTCAAAGCTTTAGCCATCTGCACATTTCCTGTGGGAAGCCAAGAACATGGAAGAAAACAACGTTAGGAACAGCGTTCTTTTTTCTCGCTAAAATTAGCTGCTGTGGCCAAGGTGAATTGGGGCAGCCCCTCAAGCAGGGGAGCCCCTTGTTTAAGGGAGCACAGATGGCAGAGAAGCTCCTGGATTCCGAGCTCAACATGACACCTGCCGGCTGAAGCCTGAATTCACCCACTCTTTGCTGTGCTGCTGGGTCCCTGGAGCAGCGCAGGGAGACCCACCTGAGCATCACCGCAACAAGGTAGAAGCAAACACAGGGCTCGTCTGCTCTCTCCATCCAAGTTCTCTTCCACGACCAGTGGCACACAGCTGACAGTCAATGACTGAGGCCATGGAGTCTGCAAAGCAAGAGCCTGCCATCCCCTGGTCCCTGGGTACGTGTGTCTGCCTGGATGCCACAAGTGTGGCTCAGTAGGAGTGGCCCAGACTTACACAAGGCCTGGGTTTGCCGACCTGTTACAGAGCGATGATTAATCCGCGCCATTCTCCACTGGTGTCGTGCAGACAAATGCAGGGCTCTTTCTTTTATTCACTGAATTAATCACTGGTCTCTATGTTCGTAGCTGAAATCAATGAAAGGAATTCTTAATCCATAGAAGAGTTCTTAAATTTTATTTTAGCATTCAAGAATGATATAAAATGATATAAATGATATAAAAATGATATAAATATAAATATAAAATATAAATATAAAAATGATATAAAACCAGGCGTGGAGTAGTAGTAGTGGTAGTGGCCCAGGCGTGGTGGTGCACACCTTTAATCCCAGCACTCGGGAGGCAGAGGTAGGAGGATCGCCATGAGTTCAAGGCCAACCTCAGACTACATAGTGAATTCCAGGTCAGCCTGGTCTAGAGCGAGACCCTACCTCATTTTAAAAAAATGATATAAAGAGATGTTAGAATCTCTCCATTTGTGGCTATTCCATTTGTTCAAGTAGAAAAGTTTGCTGGAGACACGGGTGAATAAAAGGCATATTTAACAAAACCTCCTCTGTGAGAATGTAGTCACATGAAGACTGTCGAAAATTTTACAGGATAAATTATCAGAGGGCTGGGAAGATGGCTCCGTGGTTAAAGCCTGTGGGTCCAGGTTCAATTCCCCAAGCACCCATGTAAAGCCAGGCAGGCGAGAGACCCTGAGGTGCCTGCCCACATCTACATAGGCAAAGAAATAGTTTTTTAACAAAAAGCTTCAGAATAAGTGATGAGGCTTCTTGGGTAAAAACTTGGGCAGGGAAGAAAAGTGGAGAAGGGGAGCCTTGGAGGGTCCCTTCACCCTAAAGTGGAACTTCGAGTTTGAAAGAACAGCGGTGACTGGGGGGTAATGGGTGACTGTGAACAGCCATTGAAGGGGGTCATAGGTGATCTTATTGTATTGTATTTTTTTCCTTTCTTAGTTATGATAAGACCCCTGAGCTCACAACATTAAAGCAGCCTCAATACACACCCACCATGACTCAGGGAACTGAGTGGAAGAGGGGGCGGAAAGATGGTGAGAGCCGTGGTGGGGGAGACTGTCCAGAGGCATGGCACCCCTCAGTAGCAACACACTTGGGCCAGGAGGAGCGGGCTGAGTACTAGGATATCCATGGTCCCCTGCCACAAGGACTGATCCAGACAGCCCACGGAGGAGAATATCCAGCTGACTGGGGATGGGGGGGGCATCGGGGAATTGGGGATAACTCATTGTTGGCCCACTAAATAATGTAATTCATTATGGACAATAAATATATATATATATTTTTGCATTGAATTCAAATTTTAATATGTACATTTTATAAGATCTTAAGTAACATTCTTTTTTTTCCTTAAATATATATTTATTGTCCATGATGAGTTACATTATTCAGTGGGCAAACTATGAGTTGTTATCCCCAATTCCCCAATGCCCTCCTCCCCAATATATATATATATATTTTTAAGAGCATTGTTCTTTATTTCCTTTTCTCCTATCTTTACCTGCTCAGGACCTGTAGCCCCATCCTGACCTACTCAATGGGAGGGACCTTCATACCCACCTCATCCCCCATAAAAAGAAAGAAAAAAGAAACCTTTTGTCTAGCAATGATGATTGACTGGCCATGTCTATGGGATTTTCTTTCTCCTCATCTTCCACAAGGGAAAAATCATGGGTGTAACAGCCAGAGGCTCATTGGTGAGAAGGGGTCAGGGCTGAGGCCCCCAGATGGATCTTTTCCAAGCACCTGATGACCACTGTGGTTCTTTCTCTCAAGCTCATGTTGAGACTGTTTCTTTCAGATGTGTCTTCCTAGTGGCATATTTGGGGCACATAAAGGATGAATCCTGGTTCATCAGCCCCTCGTGCATCTGGAGAGTGGGTGGTCCGTGCCCGGTGGGTGATGAGCATGCATTTGGGAGCTGGCTAGCTGGGGGAGGGGACTGGGTCTGTCCCCCAACTGTCCCCCTTCAGAGCCACACTCCCTGGGTCTCCTTCTGAAGACAGTGGCCAGAAGAGAGAATACTGGGAATGTGGGGAAACAAAGGGATGAGAATGAGGATGACTTTGGGTAAAGTTTGGGAAGCCACCATCTGTTTGAGCCAAGACTATGAAATCTGAAATTTCTGTTCTTTCTCCACAGAATGACATCACGCCTTTACACGTGGCGTCCAAAAGAGGCAACGCCAACATGGTGAAGCTGTTGCTTGACCGAGGAGCTAAAATCGATGCCAAAACCAGGGTAAGAGCTACCCGACCACACGCTAGCTGTCCTGGTCCTTCACAGTGGGTGAACAGGGGCATTTTGGTCTTTTGATTTGTTGGGAGTCCCTTGGAGAATGGCTCTACATTTATTCTTTTTTTAATATTTTATTCATTTTCAAGCAGAGAGAGAGAGAGAGAGAGAGAGCACACCAGGGCCACCACCTTGTGGGTCTGGCTTATGTGGGCCCTGGGGAATTGAACCCGGGGTCTTAGGCACTGGAGGCAAGTGCCTTAACCGCTGAGCCATCTCTCCAGCCCATACATTTATTCTTTAAATATGGTGGCCGACCATGCTTACAACGCATTAGCATATGTTTAAATAGTGTCTAGATTTATGGGACCAAAGTCACAAGTCTGTCAGTTTCATTGAACTAGATTTGCAAGAATTACCTGACTTTGGTCAGCTTGGTAGCAAAAACTCCATCCCCTCTCCTGAGCTCAGGGAGGCATCTCACAGGGCATGGCTGCAATACAAACAGCGTGATATTCCTTAAGAAATTAAAAGTGTGGCCCTTCCTTGGAGGGATATAACCAAAAGAAGTGAAAGCAACGTCTCCAAGACATATTTGCAATTATGGCTGTTGAGATATTTCTACGTAAGTCAAAGTTGGAAGTAACTGAGATTCACAGTTAAATGAATTTTAAGGAGCACAGTAGACAGCGGAATAATACTCAGCCTTAATGAAGAAAGAAATCTTGCTATAACACGGGGGGGGGGGGATGCTGAGGACATCGTGCTGAGCCAAAGCAAGTCATTAAAGGTCTAATAGTATATGATCCCACTTCCATGAGAGCCAGAACCCAGGAGCAGACTGGTGGTGTGGGTGGGTGGTAAAGACGAAGCTCAGATGCCACAGGCTCTAGGTTCAACCCCACCCAGGGTTGAAAGCCTTGGCTTTCTTTATCCACATTTCACACGTTTGTTACAACATCTGAAAAAGAGCCCGCCTAATGAAAAAGACGTGTCCCCAGAAACATCCGCTTACCGAAGACTCTGAGTGCCAGGTCTTGTCATTGTACCTCCCCTTCCAAGAGCCCTAATCTCTGGGTTCTAAAAGTAGCTTGGCAACCTGACTCAGTTCCTGTCAAGATCTGATTTATGACTTCTTATATTATTCACAACGTTTATTCTCTCAGCCCATAAATGGCTACTGTATGTCTGCCCTGGCCTGGGAAAGCAGGACCCACCACACTTTCCCAGACCCTGTCCCTAATCCAGGCCAGCCCTTGTATTTAGCAAGGGATCCCTCCCTCCCTCCCTCCTTCCCTCCCTCTCTTTCTTCCTTCCTTCTTTTCATTCTTTTTACTCTTTCTTGGTTTTTTTGAGGTAGGATTTTGCTGTAGCCCAAATTGGCCTGGAATTCACTCTGTAGTCTCAGGATGGTCTCAAACTCACGACATCCTCCCACTCTGCCTCCCGAGTGCTTGGGTTAAAGGTGTGCACCACCACACCCAGCTAGTGGACTCGCTTCTATCCCTTGATGAGTATTGAACCTAAGAAGTGTGTACGTGCGTCTCTTACAACCTCACTAGAGGAACATGGAAAATGATGTTGACCCCTCTACAGGACTCTTGAACTCAAAATTAACTCATTAGACTATCTCACTAGAGACAGAAAGCCAGCAGAGGTCTGTATTGACTGCTTTCTCGTTGCTGAAGCAAAGCACCCAATCAGAAGCAGCTAATGGAAGGAAGGGGTTATTTTCAGCTGTCAAGTTCAATGAGCAGTTTCATGGCGGCGGGGGAAGGGCGGCAGGGTGGCTGGTGTCACATCTGCCCTTCAGCAGGGAGGAAGCACCAAGTGGAGCTGGATTGAGCCACCTCAGGGTCCCCCCAGCAGTCCATCTCTCAGGCTGCACCCCCCCCTGGAGCTCCACAGGCTTCCTCTCAGCACCGCCATGCAGGGAGGAGACTTCAACACACGAGCCTAAGGGGACATTTTACACTGAGGGCTTAGAACCTTCTGTCCAGTGCCAGCGGCGGGGCCTCTGCTGGGCACGGCTGTTGGAAGGCCAGTGAGGAGTGGCGATGGGGACACACTGCTCACACCTGTCTCTTGCTCATGACAGAGAGGGTCCGTTGTAAATGGGGGGGATGTCCATGAGAGGGGGGATCAAGGGGTGCAGGAGCCAAGAGAAGACAGAGTAGAAAGAGATGCCTGGCCATCCTCTACGGTTGCAGTTGGGGTGTGGATGGTTAATGACCTTACTTCTCCTTCTCTGGCTATGGGCTTCACTTCCCAGCAGAAGCAAATGACCTAATGCCTCATACAGGAGAGTCTTAGTTACTTTTTTGGTTACAGTGACCAAATAACTTTCAAGAAAGAACTCGAGGGAGGAAGGGTCGATGTTAGCTTACAGCAAGAAGATATCCTCCACCTTGGCAGGAGGGAGCTGGGACTCTTCTCCTCACATCTTGGCACACAGGAACCAGACAATGAACAGGGGGAGGGTCCAGGCTCTAACACACCCAGTGACCCACTTCCTCCATTGAGGCTCCACCTCCTAAGGGTCCACCACCTTCCAAGAAAGTGCCACCTGCTGGGGACCAAGTGTTCAAATACAGGAGCCCATGGGGGACATTTCCCATTCAAATCACGGTCACAAGGCAGGGCCTGGAGATATAGATGAAAATCCTCCTGGATAAAGATATCAACAATGTGAGGGCTGGAGAGATGGCTCAGCAGTTAAGGCACTTGCCTGCAAAGCCTAACGACCCAGGTTCAATTCCCCAGTAGCTACGTAAAGCTGGATGCACAAAGTAGTGCTTGCATCTGGAGTTGTTTGCAGCAGCTGGAGGTCCTGGCATGCCCATTCATTCTCTCTCCCTCTCATTCTCCTTGTAAATAAATAAAAATAGTAAAATATCAGCGATGAGCCGGGCGTGGTGGTGCA
>PVHP010053217.1:0-10842 GCA_004024765.1 Zapus hudsonius
CATGCATATGAAGTGCCAACCATCGAGCTGAAGAGAAGGAGGTCAGGAACTAGGCCCAGATCTGTGAAGACTACAGGTGGACTTCATGTGATTCCATCTGTGGTCCCAGTGTGTGTGTGTTCTGGGTAAGCAGAGCCCAGCAGGTCACATCCCTTAAGCCCTTCTTCCTTTAACAAATGTTTAAGGATTGTCCAAAGTTAAAAGTTCCTTCCCTTTGTTCATACCATGTATTACTTGTTCACGTATCTCTTGGTTTTTGGCTGTTCAGCACATATGTCAATGAGCACCTGCATGTGGAGAAAGTCCCCCCCCCCACAGTGAGATCAGAGCAGTGGCGATGCAAATGTAACAGTTTTGCTAATGGCTTATACTACTCTTCACCTTTTCCCTCAGGCTTCTGCAGGGAGCAGCTAGCCCACTCCTAAATGCGAGTAAGTTCTACTTCTCAGGCTCTGTTCCTGGAAGGGAAAGTTCTGGATAGGAAAGTTCCAGAGGTTTGTCTTCCCTAAATTCAGGGTTTTGATACCTCCCCCAACCCCATCAAAATAGGGTAGGCTACAGAGTGAGTTCCAGGTCAGTGTAGGCTCCTGCCATAAAAAAGAAATAAAAATATAAAAATACAAAAACAATATTTAACAGTGCTTTAACAATTCTTAGTAACTACTCAGCACCTCAGGAGGAAGTGGGTCCCCTAATTTGTCTCAGCAGGATTGTGGTTCCTGCTTTAACTATCACCTGCTCACAAATCAAAGTCCAACGGAAAATGAGGTGAACTGAAGGTTCATAGGAGGGAAGATTAGTCTTTTATAAACATGTCATAATCGTAATAGTCCCAAGACTACATCAGAGGAGTTATGGAGCATCTTAACTATATGTATTCAAGAAAAGGATTACACTACATAATCATAACCATATTTTTATAAATGGGGCTTGAAGTACATGATGGAGCAATGTCAAATGATTCCATGTCAAGAAGAGTAGCAGTGGATACTAAATTTCCTTTGAGGGAAAAATTTACAGACATCCTTGTGGCTGGCATACTGTGCAGTAGCAAAGTAGTGTGTGATATTCTCTTACGGAGCCTTGCTCAGTTAGAATGCCTACACTGAATGATTGATTTAACTATGTAAGTGATACCTATGTATATAATTATGAAACATTCTAAATACAGAAATATTTACACTTCAATCTTAAGGTTCATTTCACATCTTTTTTTGCTTCATTTCACAAACACGCGTGATGATTTGTGAGAGTTTAATGAGCTTAGTAGGTGTCATAAAGGCCTTTCTTATGAATTTGTGTAACAGATACACAGATTTAAAAATGACAGGTCATTATACCATAATGTCACATGTTTTCTCTCATGTGCAGATTATAACATGGTACAGTTTGACTGGAGTGAGGGAGGGAGGGCAGCGGGAGAAAAGATACACAAAGCTAATGATGACATAAATCACTACCATGGAAACCTTCCTCTCGGTTGGCTATGTAAAAGATAAAACTCTCTTAATGAGTGGGGACAGTTCAGACAGAAGTACCTTGCAGTTAATTTTGTAAGTGATGTCAATATAGTAGGTTTAAAACATATATATATATATATATATATATATATATATATATATAAAATTTTTAACTTGCCAATAATTTTTATTTGGGTACATTATTTCTTTTGATCATTTATACTGATGTTACCAACTTCACCCTCTCTCCCCCTTTCCCTTTGACTAAACCCCATCTTTCAACTAGTACCTCTCCTATCTCTACTATTTTGTTGTCTTTATTTTTGGCCCTCCTTCATTAACCATGATGACATATTTATGAGTCCAATACTGTGCAGGTCTTGTCCAAATAATAATATAACAGCAGCTACTGTGAGGCCATGAATGCAATGGACATTTCATGTTTGGAAGATAGCATTTCAAAGCATTCCTCCCACCCTCTGGCTCTTACATTCTTTCTGTTACCTCTACTACAATGTTCCCTGAGCCTTGAGGGGGTAATAGAGTTTCATTTAGCACTGAGCACTCAATTGTCACTTATTTCCAGCAGCTTGATGAGTGTGGGTTTTTAGTGTGGGATGCACTGGTATGCAGACAAAAAAATAAATATTTAGAGGGCAATTTGGTGGGCCCAATATATCCACTTAACCAAATAACAATTAGTAGCTTCCCATTTGGAGTTTACAATATTCCCAGATATAGGCTTTTGACTAGGTCTTCAGTACCAGGCATTAGTTGAGTGGTCCTCAACTCCAGAGAGCAGTCCTGCTATTGCATCAGTGGGCAGGGCACGTCTTGCCTGGCTCATTGGTTGTGCAGCATAGAGGGTGAGTCCAGCACTGAGTAAGACTGTATTGTATCCAGCAGCCTGTATTGTATTTTTCAGCACTATGAGAGCTAGGCAAAGGGGAGGAGACAGCCCCAAATAGTACAGTCTATTGCCAAAACTATATGAAATTTTATTTGACATACATTGCCCTAATTATTAGTGATACTAGGTTTTGGGACTGTTAAACAAGTGCCTTGTGCTGAGCTGTATCTCCAGCTCTTAGTTATTTTTGTTTTATTTTTACTTTTTTGAGCCTGAGTCTTGCTATGTAACCCAGGCCGATCTCAAACTCCTGATCCTCCCAATTCCACATCTTGGACGCTGGGATAATAGGAGTATACCATTACACCACACTCTTGTTAGTGTATGAAATGTCTCCTTCTTCCTGTTTGTTTTTGTTTGTTTGTTTGTTTTGGACAGATCTCACGTGCCACAAGCTGGCCTCAAACTCACTATGTAGCTGAGAATAACCTTGAATGCCACCTTTCACATGCTGGGATTACAGGTTTGCACCATCATGGAGGGTAGTGAAATGCCTCTCTATCTCCATTTTTCTTCCACATACAATTTTTCTTATTCTTGGGAATTTATTCTATTCTAGGTAATATGTTTTTTCTTTTTTTTCTTTATTATCCATAATTAGATACATTTAATGAGCAAGTAATGTGTTGGTATCTCCAGTTCCCCAATTTCCCTCTTCCCTGTCCCCAATCAGCTGGATACCCTCCTCCGTGGGCAGTCTGGATCAGTCCATGGGGTAGGAGGTTATGGATAGCCTAGGAGTCAACCAGGTTCCACCTACCTTAGTGTGATGTTACTGAGAGGGGCGATGTCTCTGGATATTCTCCCCCACCATGGCTCTCACAATCTTTCCACCCCCTCTCTGCTCAGTTCCCTGAGTCATGGTGGGTGAGTATTGAGGCTGCTTTATTGTTGAAGTCTTAGGTGCCTCTGTACTTCTGCTTTAGGTTGTGTTGAAGATCCTTGGTGTTTGTCTCACTGGCTTATCCTGGGTTGACTGATTGGCTGTGGTTATGGGTCTCTTGCTTATCCTACCACTCTCTGCCGGATTCTCTATGGATCCTTCATGGAAGATCTGGGGTGGCTCATCTCTTGCCAGGACATCAGCTATTGGTCTGTGACTTGTTGGTTGGGTTGGAAAGACCACAGCTATCTCACTGACTTCTGAAAAGTACAAATAGAATCTCCATCAGAGAGTGAGAGCAGTATAGGTTAACTGAAATACACATTTCTGAATTGGCTAGATTCTATTGTTAGTAGCCTTGTAAAGTGCATTTCTCTTTGGGTTCCTAAGATTTTGGTTCCCAGTGTATTTCTCCCTGAGTCCCCAGTTCCGGTTAAGGGCTCCCCGTCATTGAATGGATTAGTTGGCCAAATTAAAAGCTGTTGATTGCCTCCCCCAGGCTTTGGCACCTCCATTGCACAAGTGTTCCTTTCATGGTTCGCTGTTCTCTCTCAGTAGGAACTGTGTTCAGCCTACTCATGGCAGCAGACTGAGTTTCATATCAGTGGTCTCTGTTTACTCCAGCTGTTATTGACCAGCTTCCCCTGGCAGTTTATGCAGTGCCTTCCAGCCCTGCATTAACTACCATCTGGGGGCTGGTTACCATTCTGGACCTCATAGGGTCTCTCAATGCTTATAGATGGTTTTCTGTGATTTCTTCAGCAACAGAATCCTACTTCAGACCTGGGGTCAGCATTCAAGAGCTTTGACAGAATCCTGTCTTGTTTTTGGGACATCATGGGTCATTTTGGTCAATAGCTCAGTGAGGAGAGGAGCCAGTGACTGGGACCAGGAGTTGCCAGACTGATCAGTTTTTCACAGGTTTAGAATCTCTCCCCTTCTATTCAGGTCCCCTCTAGCCAGAGGATGCCCACTACTTGCTCAATAGGTTACATTATGAACATGAGGATTTTAGGATTTTGAATCATTTTTGGTTTAGCTTCATGTTTAAGTCATCCCCTTCCCCCCACTTCCCCATTCCTTACCCCTCTTTCATAAACTCTCACTTCTCACCACTGGTTTGTGTAGAGTTTACAGTTAACCTGGTAATATGATTTTCTATATTTTAGTTATATATATATGTATGTATGTATATATATATATATATATATATATATATATATATATATATATATATATATTTGTATTTCAGTCTGATTTCCACTGCCTAGATTTGTGGGTTGAGGAAAAATGTTTAAATTCATATGCAGATATATTTTTCATAATTATATTTACAGCTGTTAAGCTTTGATTTTAGAAAGAATATCTCTGAAAAAATTAATGATTTAACGGGTTCGTTGTTCCTTTATTATCCCCATAGGACTCATGTAGACATTTAGTTTAAGTGAGAGTAAGTTACTCTGCTAAGTTAATTAATCCAATTAGTGTCATAATTAGATTTGCACCAGGATCTCTGGTCAAATACAAATGCTCTGAAATGTTATGTGAATTGTTTAATCCTTAAATTCTGGTGTTAATGTGGGGGATGCAGCCTTCTGCATTATCTACTCTGTTCATCAATCTGTCCCATGCACCTGTGTTTCCTAGGTCACTAGTTACCACAAATTAATGACAATAAGTAATCACATGCATTACACAGCATGTTGATATCTAGTAGTGCATATCTCTTCTTATTTAAAATTCTCTTACTCTTTTATTTCTAATTGCTCTTTCTGGTGAATCTTTGAAATAATTGGTCAAGTTTTGTGCAAATTCTGTTGTGATTATTTGCATTTGTACATTTATTTAGGAAAATTCTCTTTATATTAGAGTATTTTAGGTAGGATACTATCTGTTGATTTTGCTATTTAAAAGTATTCCTTAGTAACTTTTCAGGTTCTTTTTTTTTACTTTGGGGGTTTTGTGATAATGTTGTACTCTTTTTTTAAAAAAATGTATTTACTTATTTGTATTTGTGTATGTGTGTGTCTGTGTACATGCACATGTGTGCTAGGGACTCTTACTGCTACAAACACATGCCTGTACAGCTTTACATGGGTGGAGTGGTCTCCAACTCACAGTGATTCTCTACCACAATCTTCTGATTGCTGGGATTATAGTCATGTAACATCATATGCAGCATTCTCTCATATATTCTAACTTCTGGCTATAGGTTGGAATTTGAATGTCCCACAAAAGCTCAGGTGTTGGAGGCCTGTCCCTCAGCCTGTGGTGCTATTGGGAGAGACTGCAACCTTAAAGAGGCAGGGGCTTTGGGCAGGAAGTGACGTCATCAGGGGGTATGCCCTTGAAAGGGTCACTGGGACCTTGCTCCCAAGGCTTTGTTTCCCTGCCACCTTCTCTTTTCTGCCATGTGCTCCCAGCACAGTGTCTGCAAGGCCACAGGCTGAAAGCAACAGTCAAGCAACCATGGAGTGGAGCCTCTGAGCCAATGACAGGCAACATCTGCTCCTTAATTAATGATCTCAGGCATTTGTCACAATGATGTAAAGCTGACACTTTGCTCATTCACTTATTATTTTATCTTTCCTTTCTTCATCGCATCAGCTAGTGAAGTAGCTGCATTGTTTTGTGTTTTGATGTTCCTTCAGTTGGATGATTTTTTTCCTCTTCTTTTTAAAGTCTTTTTCTTTCCTTTTTACTATAAAAATAATAAAAATGATGCATAAATTTATAGTATTATGGTGACTTCAATTATGATTAGATAAAGCTCTTGTCTCAAAGTGAAATGTCAGCATTTTTCAACTTCCACATGTTCAACAGGAAAACTTCATACTGCAAATTGTAATAGTGTAACCAGTGAGGGACCCAGGGAGACCATTCAGACACCAATGGCAGTAAGGAAGGAGTCTTCATTAGTCAGATGGCGACTACACCTTGGATTTCGGAACCTAAGTGCAGCCCCGAGCTCACTCACAAGGCCCATATTTATACAGAAACACCATAAGATTTTGTTTTACAACTTCATAGGTTAGTAATTACAACCTTACAAAGGTGAGGGTGAATTTCAGAAGAGCAGGAACTTCTCGAGATTCCCCCCTATCACCCCTGGAGCCAGAAAACAGCAGAAGAATGTACTAGGCAATAGCCAGGGAAACACTTTCATCTAGGTCACAGTTGCTTGTGTGTGTGTGTGGGGGGGGGCTGGCAAGTGATGCTTCACTCCTTCAAACAGGTTTAGCTTTCTCTAGATGCAAGAGGTCACACAGAGCATCAAGATGGAGTTGCTCTTGCCCTTTCAGAGTTCTGCCACATGTTAGTTTTTAATCTTGTAGGGCCTGCTGGGGATGCCAAGATGGCTTTTCTTAGGTTAAGTTACCAGGGCTGTTTCAAAATATCACTGATGGCCTGAGACATAAAAACATATGCATATGTGCATGCATCCACATAAACACCTCAGAAACATGAAGGAAAAAGAATACAGCATGCAGCACTCTGGCGCTGGCCATTGTTTCACGTTCAATGGAAAATGACAGGTTAAGTTTAGTGTTATCTGTTTTCTGTGTGACTGAGCAAATTGCTAAAGTTTGAGTTACACAGGAACATGACTATTACGCTGCAGAATGGAGCAAAACAGGCCTTCAGCACACAGGCAACAGCACACAAGAGACAAACGTTGCCTAAAACAAGGTGGAAGGTAAGCACCAGTACCTGAAGTTGTGCTGACTGCACTCACAGGAACACTCCACTCCATACACATACAAACACAAAACATATGCATTCTTCAAAGAGGACCGTTTATGAACTTTTGTAAAGCCACACTTCCCATTTCTTCCCTTGTATGTGTGTGTGTTACATGCATGGGTGCATGGGTGCACGTGCATGTATGCATGTGTACTTGGAGGCTAGCAGTCAATGCCGGGTGACTTGGCCAGTTTATTCTCCTGCTTCGTTTTTGAGACAAGGTCCCTCTCTAAAGTTGGAGCTAGGCAGCAAGCCTTGGTATCCTCTGGTCTCTGCCTCCCCATTGCTGGGATTACAGGCACTTGACACCACACCTGGCTTCTCTGTGGTGCAGAACATCCAACTTAGGTCTCTACAAATGAGACAACCCCCTAGCCTCACATTTACATTTAAAATCATGTATAAGTCATATAGGACAATATGAAAGAATACTTTGTAATTTTTTTGTAATCTTGTCTAAGAAGTCTAAGAGAAATTAAATAAAACGAAGCTCCTACCTTCAAATTCATATTCTAACTGAGGCACACCTAGGAGCAAACACACCCCAAAGTGAAGATGCTGATTGTTCATGAATGATGAGGAAACTCTCTGGAGAGGTATTTAGCCAGGAGAATTCTCCAAGGAATCATAGAACTCAAGCTGGCCTCAAGATTACTGTATGTTTGACTCATTTATTTCTGGCCAGCTGACAACATTCTTTCCACTTGAAATCTTGTGTTTTATTGTTCTTTCCATTGACTGCCTTTTGAGAAGCTACATATCCCAACCACTCACTGAACTCAGCATATGTTAGAGGTTCCTTGAGTCCAGTGCTGTTTTGTTCATAGTTATGCCCGTATGGAACCCCCATACCTACTCACTGTTCTTTGTGCATAAGAGGTTATCTATCCATAAAGCTTTACACATTTGAATTCTGTTGTTATATATCAAAAAAGTCTCTTTATTTTCTCCAGTTAGGTATTTAAGAACTTGTGAAATCACATTATAGATTCTGATATGTTTCTTAGTTCCTAGTGGGAAGCTTTGCAAGTTGTGAGTGGCTTTTAAATACTTTGAAGTAAATGAGGATACTATGATAGGGAGATGAATTTAAACAGACTCCTAAAGACGGAGCACAAGTAAAGGATGCTGAGCTGAAGCACGTAGCATCTTCCTGTGAATGAGAGGCTAAGTATCTCCTGTGGTTCTCCTATGTCAGGAAGAAGAAATTCCATCTTCCCTTTTATGGCTTTTCTCCCCATTATATTCCATCTCATTCAGTCAGGAAATCTTGTCAGTTCAATATGCAAAAATAGGTCCCTAATAGAAAATCCCTTTTTGGAGGGAAGGGGGGAGGCTTGGGAGATAGCTCAGCAGTTAAAGGTGCTTTCTTACAAAGATTGCTGGCCCAGTTTTGATTCCCCAATATTCATGTGAAGCCAGATGCACAAAGTAGCACATGTGTCTGAAGTTTGTTTGAAGTGGCAAGAGTCCCTCTCTCTTATACAAAATATCTATTGATAAAAATAAAAAGATCCTTTTCTCATAACCCTCACCATTGTCACCATCATCCATGGAACATCACATCACATCTGAAGGGAATGTTAAAAATTTATTTGAAGTCATAATTCCTTCTTGCAATAACATGAGATGGTGGATAAAGAACATTTTCACAACCATAAAATATTTGTCTTTTCAAACCCTCTTTATACTTCTTCTATTTTGATTTTCACTCCTCTATGTGGCAGGCTGCTGTAATTTGATCTGCATGTTAGTCCACAGGGAAAGTTTCAGCCCAGCTCCAAATTAGTTCAGAATGTGTTTCTGCTGAGTCCAAAAGACTCATGACATTAATAAATAAATTCCTAGGTTATCCCAGGCTGAGTCTCTCCAGCTGAGGCACTCTCTTGGGATTCTGCTTTCTTTGAGCTTCTAAGACACAAGCCATTTTTATCTAGAAAAGGGAATTCTAACCAATGATGGATCTTGAGTTTTAATTCTGCCTTTCTGACTCGGCTACTCACAGTCCCAGAAAATTTCATTTGGTGCCAGCAGCTCTCCTTGGCAGCCATTCCATAGTCCTGGGGTCTTACTGGGTTTTCACTCAATCAAACACTCATATTCATGGCTCCATCAGGGCTCTACACAGATAATCCAACATGCCAGCTTCACACTTCCCATGTCCATTTCCAACAAACAAAACCATGTTGCAAATCCAATGCCCCTCTCTTTCCTGTATTTGTTATACTCCAGAGTACCAGGTGGGCTACCAACTTGTTAATCCAGGGGTGAACTAAAACCAACTTTGAAGAGCAAACTGATGGATGGGGATGTCCAGTGTCATCCAGTTAATTCAATATTACCTGAATAATATCAATAGAATCCATAAATATTAGTTGTGATCGGAAACCATTTGTGTGTGATTGTGATTGTGATTGTGATTAAGAAATCATTGGAAAGACCTGAAGCAGAGAACAGCCAACCCAGGGGAGCACGTCATGCTAGAGCAGTTATATATCGCCATCTAGTGACTATTTAGAGAACATCAGCCTTATGTACACATAAATGTGTACACACACATGTAAACATACATATATGTATGTGTATAAACATATGAACACATACAAAAATGTACATGTGTATGGATCATTCTACATATAGGAAGACATTTTAATTCTCCAGATGCAGCATTTTGTTTATTTGCTTTCTGTATCTGTGTGTATGTTCATGGATGTGCTGGTGAGTGTTTGTGTGAGCTTGCATGTGAGGACAAGCACAGGTGTCATTCCACAGAGCACTGTCCACCTTATTTGGGGACAGAGGCTCTCATTTCCTTAGCACTCAGCACTCAGGCTAGACCCCAGGGATCCTCCTGGCTCCACGTTCATGGTGCTGAGATTACAAGAGCATGATACCTCATCTGACTTTTCCTGTCGGTACTGGGGATTGAACTTGGACCCTCAGGATTGTTAGCTAATTACCTTACTGACTAGGAAATCTCCCCAGATTCAGTTACAATCTTTTAAAAGGAAACATAAAGTTAAAATGTATTTATAATAACATTATTTATATATTTCATAGGCCCAGCAAGGATTGTTCAACTTAATACTATTTTAAAATCCAGCATATTTGTGCTGGTAGCACAATAATTTTCATGTTAAATTTTTTGGTATAACTTTTTTTTCAGAAATAGATGTCTACTCTGACAGTATCAGATGAACTAGAAGTAACAGTTTTCAACAAATCATGGGACATGCAATCCTTTGCTCTGGAAAATCAATAGTTGATCTTCAGAATGAAATAAAGTTTAGTCACATGGCAGGATGTTGGGGAAACTATTTCTGGAGAAATACAGACACCCCATATAAGACACAAATAACAGAACAGAGAAACAATTATACCAAAGTCCAGATTGGTGAGCTGATGAGCTTATTGGGTTTACTTACAGAGCGGGAGACTCGGCGACAGCTGCTCACCAAAATGCTTACACTGGCGCAGGCGGCGCACAGAAGGTGGCAGCGACCTACAGACAGCTGTTCAGGTACGCCTGTGCCTCCCCCCACCCCAGCAATTGTTTCCTGCTTCTAGAACTTCGGGCAAAGGCCTTATGAATTTTGTAAGTAACAGGAGTTTTAAGAGACTTCCGAGTTACCTTATGAGTGTTATGAGCCCTTCTCCTCCTTCAGGGGGGGAATGTTTCAATTTGGAGGAAATTGCTGTACTACCCAGGTCAGTGTCCTGGCAATGAACTTGCTCCTTGTAGAGGCCAGCGCTGGAAGCTACTCAGCCATTGTGCTAGAACACTGGGAGCCATGGGTCAGCTACAAGAATACACAGCTCTATTTGAGCACCTCTACTCTTGGCCT